>JAULBU010047374.1:0-13433 GCA_032358235.1 Odonthalia washingtoniensis | reverse complement strand
AGGTAGCACAAAACTACCATCACGTCAAAAATTCCCGTCATAAACTAGGACTGTTCCTTAGACAGATGGAAAAGGAGCTCAGCATGAATACCATAAATCGGAAAAAGTTTGGTCTGCATTTCAAGACAATCTACCTGCGTCCAACTCAAATAAACTAGAACCTCAAAATCATGGTATAGAACTACTGTCAAATTTATTTGGAAGGAGTACCTTTTGAAGGAATAGCCTCATAAAATGGAGTTGAATTGATTTTAAGCTCTATATAAAAGCTAGATACATTATCATTGGTTTCTCTTGTGTTTCAAGAACACCAAGCTTTGTTGTTAGTTTATCGTTCTTCCAATGAAAATTTCAATGATTTTGAAACAAGATTTGGGGCACCGCTTGCCAAATTCAATTCACTTGGATCATTAGTAAATATTTCTTGGTATATTGCAGCTATTGTTTTACTGGCAAATACTGACGTATATTACATAGACAGAATATTGATATTTATCTCCGCTGCTCCATCACGCATCAATCTAAACATGTCATCAACCACAGATGAGTTCATTCAATGCGTCAGCTACGAAACAATTACCTCTGTTCTTCGCCAACGTGACCAACCTAATAATACACATATACCTCAGTCAACCCAGTTACATCGCATTATCAACTTTAAATAATCGTAATAATTGTAATTACGATTTCAATAATAACAGCTATAATATTCGAAACAATCAAAACTTTATATGTAATTATGAATTTGGATATTAAAACCGCAATTTTAACAAGAAAGAAAACGAGATGATCATAATCATCTCCATCATAAAAATAGAATGACATTCGAAGAAGTTCAAAAGAGAAAGGACAATTCGAATTGCTCGCGATTTGGAAAATTTGGTCCCTGGTATAATGATAAATCTGATGGTGATCTACGTAGTTTAGTTAATTTGTTCGGTCAACAGCCAACAACTCATTATCACAAACGTCATGGTATTAGCAACCACGGTATTAATAATCGATTGAACGATGGTAGCAACTCGAGTAATGTCTGTCAAAACAGGGGTGCCCATGATGATAATAGTCCACGTAACAATGGTTCATCTCACTTTTAATATCGCTTGTCTTACGGATATTGTTTCCTATGTCGTTTTCTTCGACAAACAATGTCAACCTTTAGTTTAGGACTGATAATTTTAATTGTATTTCCCTACAGTGCTGCTCGTCATCATGACCACATTACAGAAATCTGTTTAATTGTGAGAAATTTGACATGATGTCGCATTTCTCATAATTAAATCTGTAATATTTCAAACAAAAATTTAGTAGATCTAGAGCCAATACCAGAGGCATTTGTCGATCGCCGTTTTTGGAATATGGTGGAGGAGAGCATGCAAGCGGCGCTTGCCACATTTTGAGTTCTGTGGTGATAAATGTACATGAAGAAAAAAATAATCATTTAATGTAAGACAGTTAGTAATTTCTGGTTCTACACAGTGGGTTTTGGTAGAAATATCACTAGTCTTAGAAACATCATGCAGCGTGATAACGTAGGAATGATTATCCCTTGTCCTGATGATGAAATAATTACACTTCTCATCATTTATTATTACAATCATATCAACTTACCTCTCTCGAGCTTCCCTTTCCCATCACAAAGTGAATCGGCACTTGTAATTTTAGGGACAATAACCAATACATCTCTAGATTCAATATCAAAAGTTGTAAATAGAGTTCATCAGCATGTTTGTGGTCATGTATCATTTTCTGATATGAAAAAATAAATTTTAAGAAAGTGTAATTCTTTTATTGATGACTGCGGTTCAAATATTTAAGCTCCCCCTCTGAGACTTCATTCAAATATCGTTCTAGAATGACATCAAAATGTTATTCGGAGTATGTTTTGTCGTCTCAGACACAATAACCCGTCTGCATCTCATTTTCTACTTGTGCAACATGAATTCGTTGCATTAACTATTTCTACGAGCATAAAACATTGTCAGATTTTAAAATAGGAAAAGTAATCACTCGAACATCTAAAATACCATCTTTCCTATTAAAACTGAGCTAATCGAAGCTAAACAATCATTAACCACAAAACGTAAGTCATCTTTAATCCTTTCTTTGAAATCTTCCTCAGATATAAATTTCAATCCTGGTAACCTTTTCTCATTTCCTTTTAAAAGTGACAAACAAACATGGGGAAAAAGGCCATCCAAGAAAGTTGTTCTAAAATATAATAAATTTACTCCCAGTAGATTGATCCTGATCCATTTTCTCTAGGAACAATAACTATCGCACTACGACAGTAACTATTCTTGGAGAAAATGGATGCACTTGCAAATCAGCAACACCAAAAAAATACATACACTGCCTCATGAGTCATTTTATTCAATGCTTCGGTAAGAAAATGATTAACTTGATAATGATATACAAGAGATGTTATCACAAGTGGTGATAAACGATGATAATATCTCTGAAAAAATGACACTTTTTTTGTTATAAAATGGATGACCATAGTTTAGAGTTAACTTGGAGTTCTGCAGGTAATGATTGGGTCATGCTCCCAAAAGTTGGTGTTGAAACTGATTTTTTTTCCTTTAGAAAATCAGTATTATCCTGGCTTATAAACATAAAAAATTAATGATGAAAAGTTTAATATATATTACGTTGGTGTTGACAAAGAAAAGATAAATTTCCATGGATGATTCACCTTGGTGCCATCAATCTCAAGAAGTTGGTAGGAATGATTTCAATAGTAACCACTTCCATTTGGATACATCAAATACAATGCCACCAACTACCAAACCATTGGCTCAAACAGCATACACTCTCAATAGTGACATATAACCAGTTCTTCCAAAAATATGTGAACTTCTTTGGTAACCAATCTTTTGGTCGAAATAAGTAGCAAGGGCTTCCAAAACTTCCTCTTATTCTATCTTATTTTCTCAAGAAAAAATGCTGAGAAATGTGCGATCAGGTGTGTGAAATGGTCCATTTTTGACACGTTGAGGTAGTGACACCCTGAAATGTGTTGAAGATGGTGTGTGCATCTTAGAAACATGTAAATGTCGGATTTATACTGCTGCATTTTGTTAAAGCAGACGCCTGAAATCTTTTTCCATACATCTACCGATTTTTATTTGGAATTGTCCTCATTTCCGAATAGAAATCACTCACCTGACTCTTCATTCTTTACAAAATCATTTGACCTGCCGTGAAGGAATTTTCTGCCCGTTCACCCGTCCCTTTAATTCAGTCCTTTCCATTGCGATGATTCCCCTTCCTACAATAGTGTAGATGGAAAAGTTCTCAAGACGCGATTAACAAACGGCTTCTCCATCCGATTGCTCGACTCAACGCGATGCACGTCTGACTTCACAATGCATACCTCCTTTACAACAGGCGTGTAAACCGAATCAATCTACTCCAACATAGCTCTCAAGGACCCACCTTCGTTGCCTACACATGAAGAGGTGGGTGATGAACTGCCCCATCCAGACGATGCCACCCCTGAACAGTCAGACGATGAACCTCTTTCTATTCTCGATGATGGGGACTTATAGAAATCAAAGTACATTGACAACAGTGCCACAGGGAGTTATTATGATGAATTATGTCCCAATTTAGAGGAAAGAAAAAATTAATGGCCTTTACCTACGTCAACCGAACCGCTCACGAAATCAGATATGATAAAAATGCAGATAAATCATCAAATGAAAAAGCAAGAGATATTGCCCGATCTTCTTTGCGTGCTGAGCGCAGTGAGTCTTTGCGGTGATTCTCTCGCCATTTCTGTCCTATTGATCCGAATATAGCATGATTTTCTCAACGAGATGGAAGTTGGATCAGTTGACAACAGCACGCACCGCATATTTGGGTGTCCAAAAGAGATCAAAATCCATCATACAATTACAAGAATGGTAATGACCGTCTCTGTTTTCGGAAATGAAATTCCTATTTCAAATGGCGCGGTTGGGGCCAATCCCCACATACACTATACAGTTCATTGTGTGGAAGGTAATGGCAGTATATAGTTGAGCAATCTACAGTGTCTGTAGAATTTTTGATTGGAAAATTCGTGGCGCATGTACAATTTGTAGATTATTCGTATATGACATTCATGGCTCACACAGTATTCGTAGATTATTTGTATGACACATTGACTTTCTCTACACAATTTGTAGATTTCACGTAAGACACATTTATGGCCCTTTCACTATTTGTAAACATTTTTATATGGCACATTAAAAAAACCGTTTTCATTCTGTGTATGTTTTTATTAGTTTTTCTTCCCCAATAACTGCGATACGTAGATATCCGATGGGGGACACGGCACCAAGAACTACAATGGTTTAATAATGTATGTAGTTTACATTAATAGTGAACTGTGTTAAACGGAATAAATTTCAATAGAAATCTCCGTACTAACCGGAAAAGTTGGAAGGTATACGTAGGTTTCATCTGAAGAACCTACTATTATCGAATGGAAACTGAATTAGGATATTAATTCGAACTTCTATATTCGCAGTTCGGATGAATGTAGTCATTACAAACTCTAGATTTAATGGAATGTAAATTGAATGTGACATCAAAAGAGACCCGGGATGTACAGGTAAAATTACCATATACTACGAATGTTTCTCAAAAATGGATCTGAAATGTGGGTATGTATATTTCGTACATCACTGGGATGCGGTGCGTATGGGTATATAAACATTCAATAATGAAAAGGCAATATAGTATATTATATATCGTATATTATACATGTCATAATGTCATAATATATGTCCCATATATCTATATCAAATTGTTTGTGATAATATATGTGGGACATAGAACATGACATACATTATATGTACTATGTCTGTGTTCTGGGAGATGAATTCTTACCTCCAATTGGCATAGTTTTTGGGTGGGGTAAACATAAAATTGGCCATGCGAATTTTGGGGGTCCGTGCAATGTACAGATACAAGACTACAGGGAATCAATTGTTATGGATGTTAACTACGGACAAAATCTACGCAATTTGACGAAAAAGTGAATGAGCCATTAAATTTGGCATACAGATTATGTAGAATTAAATGTATGAGACACACAAATTTTCTCACGGACGGTGGAAAATAAATGAAAGAAATAGCCCGGAACCCCTTTCACGTGTCGCAAGATTGCACGAATGTGAAATTCAAAATATGTTTCAGACAAAGGAAATTTTAGTGTATGCTTACTATATAAAAATCTACAACTTTTGTAGTGAAAAGTGGATGGGTCATGCAAAACTTTCTAGAAGAATTGAAAAATTCAATGTATGTAAACTAGGCCGGCGAGTCCACATTTTGTATGAAAGAGTGAATGAATACTTCTTAAAATTCTACGAAAAATGTAGCTATTTATGAATTTCACATTAACCTATCATTTCGCGCTTTGGAAGTAAAATCGTAGTGGTACTACATTTTTCCATACATTTTTTGGATGGAGACGTGAATTCAGTGCGTACCATATTTTTAAAAAACCACCATAACCGTGATATAGTTGGTGATTTGAAACCACCAACTGTACTATTGTAAACCACAAACTGTAGTGTACAAATCATTACACGTGGTGGTTTGAACCACTACATGCGTCGTATAAGCTTCAACGATAACGTCGGTTGAAACCACTACAGTTGGTGGTCTCAAACCACTACTTGTGTATGTTTGATCCAACAAATGTGGTGGTATCAAACCACCAACTGAGAGGGTTCAAGCAACTACATCTATTAGTTTCAAACCACTACATGTTTTGGTTTAAACCAATGTTATAGTCTGCTAGAAAGCACCAATTTTGGTGCATGAAATCATTATTATTGTCGGTTTCATATTAAAATTGAAAATGTAGATTGTTCATAATATGATATGACATACACGCCATATCATACTATTGTGTGCATTGATGTTTTATTTAATATTATGGTACAGTATTATCAGCTAAATTGAAATGTGGGTTTCAATAAAAAAGAGTCATGTTGAATGACCACATGTTCTTCGTCATTAATTCCTATGTACCCAAATCGCCTGTAACCATCACCTTCAGTCCTTACAATAGAATGAGAAGAAAAAGCAAAAAGAAGAAGAAATAGGTAAAGCTGTTATGTTAGTTCTCGTCGACGGTATTGATTATCGACTCTGTGCAATTATGAGTTTTTTTATTCCCTTCCGTGTTATTCGTTCTATGTTCGCGTTAGCCCCATTTTATAGTACCCAAATGACAAATGTCATCGGTATCGTCAGCGGACTTATACCGTCATCATTCTCGCTTTATATTAATCGTCTTCATCGTCGACTACTACTTGAACATTATTTATCGCCATCATCCGTCATCTCCATCTAATTTTATCCGTCATGTCTTATCTAATGGTTCACCATGATCACCCTCAACTAATCAGCTTCGTCTATTATCACCATCAACTACTCACCGTCATCCTTTATCATCATCAACCAGTTACCGTCATCCTTTATTAGAGTCTTCATCAGTTTCGTTGTCATTGCCACTATCATCATCATCCACATCATTCTGATCATCATACTGATACGTCACCTAGATTCCAACGAGATTGATTCTTACCCTTTCTCTCATTGAACTGTCGATAATTTTGTCTTTATAAAGCGCACCTTGGAGCGCTTATTATACCTGTACATATATTGATATATCGTAGCCATATATGTTGTATCAATTATACACTCGTATTCTACCTGCTTTATTACCAAACAGTACCTATACAAGATTTTTCAACAAAATTAACAGAGGAGATTGGGAACGTTGATAATTAAATGTGTGATGGGAAGTTCAGTAGGGTATAGCGATGGCTATGGAAGCGGTTGAGAGATTTTTTCAATCACAGCTTAAATCGGTAACCTTCATGAACTGTCTTCTACTGTATATGTTGATTGAAACGTACGAATCTGTTCAATTTTTGCTTGGACGAATAATTTGAAAATGTTTTGAATGTACATATAATTTCAATTTTTCAAAATATGTGAAGATACATTTTCATCATTCAACATATAGTAGAAGCGGGTTCATGAGAGAGACCTATTTATGCTGTGGTTGAAAAAAAAACCCTCAACCTCTTCCATAGCCATCGCCATACTCTCCACTTCCCATCACACATTTCATTATCAACTTTCCCATTCTCCATTACTATCAGGGTCGGAAACATATGTATTGAATGACGTAAGCACTACTTATGACAGTGTTGTATGTCAAACGGGTGACAAGAAAAATTGAAATACATATTCATGGACCACAGGCGATAAATTGACAGAAGCATATTTTATCGATATTAGTATCGAACTGGTGAAGACACGGATCCACAGTTTCATCAAATCACCTTACTATTCTCACCTGGAACTTTCCACATGTTCCACAAGGCGATTGTGAAAACAGTGAGGATATTGGTGTCACCGAACACGATAATTCAATCAAATTCAACAACAAAATCATCCACAATATCAACATCATTATCAATATAAATAGAAACATCATCATAAACATCGAAATTATCATCTAAAACTACACTAACATCTACATCAACATCGATATCGATATCGATATCGGTATCATCATCAACATCATCATCGACATCATAATCATCATAATCATCATCAACCTGTACATCAACATCAACATCAACATCAAAATCATCATCATCTACATCGACATATAATTCCTCAACACCATCAACATAATATTCATCATCATTATCAACATAAAATTCATCAACATCATCAAAGTCATCATCAACATAAAATTCATCATCATCATCAAAGTCATCATCAATATAACTATGAACATGTACATAAAAATCAAAATCATCATCATCATCACATACATCAACATAACATTTATCTTCATCTACATCATCCTTAAATTTATCATCATCACCGAAATCAACATGTACATATACATGTGCATGTACATGCACATCAACATTAACATCAAAATCATCATGAACACGTACATTCACATGTACATAAACAGCCACAGCCACATCAAAATCTTCTTAATCATCATCATCAACATCAACATCAAAATCATCAACATCTACATCAACATAAAATTCATCATCAACATCTACATGTACCTTTAGATTTAACATTAACATTAACATCACTTCTACGTCTAATTTCAAAATTACTAGAAACCATAACCATAGTACTGTCAATGGAATTCTCAATTTACGATACCAAACATTCAGAAACCTCATCATAAATACATAAACTATCTGAAAGAGAGCTCGCACTAGGTGCATTATCAATATCTTCTGCATTTTCTACAATTACAAATACGATGTCTAGTGCAGTTTCTTTGGAGCACGTGATAAAACTTGCTCGTATAACATTAGATGCGCCAGTAAAATGGTAATTAGGTTTGCCTTCTGTGATGGTCATCACTAAAATCTTAAATGGGGTTGATTAAATTTAAAATTGATGGTTTGGTCAAAGAGATTTGGTCAGTTTGTGAAGATATAAAAAGAACAGAAGAAGATTAAGAGTGGATGTTAAAGTACTAACACCTGAAGCATTTTATAAATTATATCTATCTATTGATAATTCAATCAGTGATGCTCTTTTTTTGTTCTAGATTCTCCACATTATTTATTTAATGGTGCTTTAATTGAAGGTTCAACTGGTGAAGCACAATCCAAGGTTAAAATATGGCGTAATTAAAAAAAGAGAAGAACAAGAGTAAGAAACAGCAGGGAGAATGTAATGAGGATTTCGATGATAGTGTTGACCTAAAGATTATTAATATGAATATTGTACCCAAATATGTGTTTCCTGAAATGAATGCCGACTTCCAAGCAGTCAAAGTGAACAGATTTTTCAGGGAACCATTCATTTATTTTATCGATATGAACTCCCGCATTGGGCCATTCGTACAATGGACATTCAAACGTCCTAGTTTTTCCCTGGGCACTCATATTGTAAAAAATCTGAAGTTTTATGAAATCCCGACATTCAGTGCTTTACAGTGACGTGTATTTGCGAAAATCAATAATAAAAAAAGTGTGGGCCCTAATTGTGGTCATTGTTGTCACCACTTTTTAATCCAATTTCATGAAGACAGTTATTACAGTAGTGCGTGTATGACCGCCAGCAATACAAAAATATGAGAGCGGAATTCAGGAAAGCCACCACCAATTCAATTACTTTATGTCATGACTGCCTACATTGAAGAGCTGAAAAGGTGCTATTCACATTTAAACGAGAGATTATAAATATATGGTGTCTGTTACATGATTTAATGGACAAGTTCACACTATTAATGCACATTAGGGAATTGGAATCAATAATAAACGGAAGGTATTTTACAAGCATATGAATTTAAGGTACCAACGACGTGGTGAAAACTTGGATATGTATGGTACATATTAAACATTGACGTGAGAGATTATAAATGTGACGTGTCCGTTACGTAATTTAATAGACACGTTCAAAACAGTGATGCACATTAAGCGATTGGAATCAATAAGAAATGGAAGGGATTTTATAAGAATATGACTTTAAATATCAAACGACGTGGTGACAACTTGGATATTTATGGTACATGTTCAAGTTGTCAACACGTCGTTGGGAAATTTATAAAAACCCTTTAACCTGTTCGGATTACTGTTACGATAATTTGAAGAGGCGAAAGGGTTTTCACAACAATAATATTCTACTTACATCCAATGGTTGTGAAATATCTATTCAAGGAAATGTTTGCATCAGTTTTCGAAAATGTTTTATCCTCTTCCTTTTCATGCCAAGAATTCTTCTAACTACTATTCGCACAAAGGTAAGAAGTCGTTTGCGTTATTAGTTACTTCTTATTAGTTGTTAGTTTTGTAGTTGTTAGATTTTGTTTTCCTAATTGTGGAAAGGTTGTAAATCGTTTCCAATCTTGAGGAGGTTCGGAAGCATAACATTACTTCCTGGCTCTCGTGAGATCGTAAACGCTTACCTACTTTTTTATATTTAGTTGTTATTTTTTCCAATTGTGGAAAGGTAGAAAATAGTTTGTCATCTTTTGGAGGTTGGGAAGCATAACATGACTTCCTTGCCCTCGTGGGGTCGTAATTGTTTAAATAGTTATCTAATTTTTTATATTTCGGTAGAATGAATTGTTGCTATGACTTATTAGATTTATATATTAGGTGTTAGTTTCTCCCATTCCAACTTTGGGAAGGGAATAATGTAACCTATTCCTACCCTTGCGCTCTTCAAGTTTGGTATGGTAGAAAATAGGTTATGTTGCGATATAGCTCACTGTGAAAACAAATGCACCTGTACTACAGATGCCTACCTTTTCATAGAGATTACCCCCACATGCCCATACATGATTGTGAGGAACAACCATATATGGGTAGGTGAGTGTGGTAATCGTTTCAAGCTTTATTTGTACGAACTGTTCATGTTGTGTTATATTAATCTCAATGTATGGTTGTTCACATCTTAATGGATCAAGCTGGCTATTAGAATTTTATATTCTCAGAATGCGAGCCTGTCATTTTACCGTAACATTACATGCTCTCATTCTGAGACATGTTACAAGTAATAAAGTATATGCTATTTCCTCGGAATGTAACGTAGATATTATTTCTTGTACCATTACAGCCTGTCATGGCATTGACAGCGTTCAATGGAAACATTTATATTAGCTTCCTAAATGTAGTTATAGTGATAATTGTGTAATGAAGTGTACATAAGAAGGGACGACTTGAACATAAAATGGCAGGAAAATGGAAATAAAATTACTAGCTGTCTTTAACGTGATGAGCATGACAAGGACCGGAGTCAATGATAAGTTCCTGACCAATTTCAAGAGGAAATGAAGCACGAATCTCCAAAGTTTTGTAATAATTTGCAGCCGCATCAGTTCTCAACTTTCTGTTTTGCACGAGAACGCAATTTACAGTTCTTGGATTATTCAATTTGTCGCTAGCCGGAGATTTATCTCCAGGGAGTTAATTGAAATCATTAATCTATCTTGTAATGCACCAAGTGGCAGCTGAAATCTATGACTCCTTTTTCGAACCATCACTTCCCGTGAATTTATGTGAATAATTGGCACCGTATTTCAGCAATTGAGCCTTATATACCGAAATTAAACCCTCATCATGTGTTTTTGTAAGTTAAAGGCTCCCGCAGATATTTCAGTAAACCATAGTAATGACCAATGAGGAAACCTTTATCAATTTTCTTTTCTGCAAAACCCGTAGACCAGCTTCATCTTATTTGGTTGTAGATGGGTTAAGGGAAAATATAGTGCCCCTGATTCCATTGAAAGAAACATATTTGTAGATATTCCGTGAAGTGCTCGCTTCTATGATATTTTCCACTTGTCCCACGGTATGGGAACACCGTTATTATACAAATATTTATTCCTACCGGCTTGTGAAATGAATTGACGAATGTGCTTAGGGAATGTCAGATTTGTGGGAATTCCAGGGGGAATATCCCATACGTCCCTTTTACGGTAATGGAGTCCAGCTCTACTCAATATTGTTGTGCAGCAGATAGGTCTTCTTCCGTTCCCTAAATGGCAGATCTATCGTTGAGTAGCTGACGAGCGAAAATTTCGAAAAGTTGTGTCCAGGAGAATTCCAAAGAGTTATCATCCATATCACCACCGGAAATTTTTCTATGTTTTGGAAGAAACATACATGCAATTGCCACAGAAAATGTACCAGAGAATGGACCCACAGCCAACTCACGGAGATCGGTAAATTTAAAGATAGTATCCATCATCCACTGTTTTGACTTTTGCTCTGGTCAGAGCATTCGTCTTCTACCGGAATAATTCATCTGAGATGGAATAAATACAAATTCATCGATGGGGACCCTTCGTATGTTATTTATTTCCTTACATGTTCTGGCATGAACAGGAGAGATGAACCCAGAACGACTGTAGTTTATCCATTTCAAAGCGTGATCCCTTACCATACCATTCTTCCAGACGTGTACTGCATGTTCAACTACTGAGAGATGCATGAGACGTGGTGTACTTGGATCTGATGCATAGTAACCCCTTATTTTCGTGTAATGGAGCGGTGTTTCCTCCACACTTAAAGCACTAATTTCAGTCTTGTATTCTTTTCTAATTACATCTTTTCGGGGTCTTGCAATGGTATGAATTCCTTCTTCGACTTGATATGTTGAACCCAGGAAAAACATTGCATTGCTGAACAAGAAATATGCGCATGACTTGCCTATGTCTATACAGATTCCGAGAAATCTACCAATTCGTTAAGGTCTTGTGCCGTGAACAGATCATGATCTGAATTTGGATAGTAGTTTTTATGAAAAATGTTGTATGGTGGGTCTGTTAGAATAAAATGAACATTATCTTGTAGAGTGTGACCCATAGCATCTTCATGTGTGTCAGTAAGGGACTGAAAATCGCATTCATAGCAGCAACAGTGATTCTGCAAACTTAATTTCAGCAATTTCATTGCTTCCAATTCACTTGTAGTCAGATTATCTGAAGCTGCTTGTTCGACATCTGTTTCCTCCATAATTTTTGTCGGTATATCCAAAGATTGGTTTGGTGATGTTTTCATTTTTCGGTGGCCACCAACCTTAGATTTCTTCTTATTTCTTCACAATTGTTCGGAAGACGGTGAACGTCCACGCTTACCATTATCTTTTCCCGCTTCCTCTGAAGGGGGAAATAATCTCATCAACGTCCTCGATAATTTCCATACTGTTTCTAACTGGACCGGATAAGTTGAGAAGCTCGGATACATTACCAGATATACTAGAAAAGTATTGCATCAATTCAGAACTGTACAAATCACAAAAGGAAGGTTTCAGCATTGCAGCTGATTCCAAGTTGGAATTGGAATCATACAACGAGATGTTGCACAATATTTTGTATAGGTTGGTAAAACATGAAGATGTGATATAACGAAATTCTGTGTCCACTCTGTTTTTTCATTACCAATCCTGTTCAGAGACCAATTATTCGATAGTGAATGGTTCATCATCTGCCGTGAAATTTTTTTGAGTAACTAATGAAAAAGAATCGTTTCTTGTAGAAAGAACTTCGAATCTTGGTGTTGTTGAGTTGTAAAATATGCACGGTGACATAATTGCACTGACTAGAGGAATGTCTAATCATGTTGCCAGTATTCCCCACGCCTTGAAACTTGTTTCACAAACGAACCCCATTCTAGTATCAGTGAAATGTTTGAGGCTGAGAATATTTCTATTATGCCTCTTAGAGTTTTTCTTCACATTGTCTTCGAGACATATGAAATGCCTTGGTACAAGAGAAGACATTCTAAAGTTGTTGGGATAGACATGCTGAATGGGTTCCTTCTAGGCCTTTTCCCAGTTGACTGGATAATCATGTGAATGAATGTTGGACCAACTAAGAATCCAGTTGAAGTGAAATTGTCAGTGAACAAGTCAGTGAACATTTG
>JAULBU010047363.1:0-13434 GCA_032358235.1 Odonthalia washingtoniensis | reverse complement strand
GTCGTCGGTGAGAAAGACGATCATTCCAAGTTGGCTTGTGGCATCTGAGTTCGTGTTGTATCCACTGTCAACAATGACATATAGTTTCAACGTTTTCAGATCAAGCTTCGGTACTTCAATGACAACTCCTTAGTTTCCTTCAGGTACTTCACAGTTTCATTGAGCAGCTTGACATTTTTCCTAGTAACCATCTTTTAGTGCACTTGAAAAAGTTGCGCAACATCATATGAGACATCTGGTCTTGTGCTCTGCGAAACAAACAACAATTGTTCACGAACAGTACGGAATAGGTCTTGATCAATTTCCTTAGAGTGATATTTTCTCGTATTGTCGGGAATAATTCTTGAATGAAGATGATGACGACCTTTGTGGACGAATTTTAAGGTTATAATTTTGCTGATAAGTAGACCTGTCGTTGGAGTAGCGGTTATAACCAGTTGATATGCGATTTCGAAATTTATTTCTTGTGTGTTGAATATATTTACGATATATCGTGTATCGTATATGTATACATATTTATACTATCTAAGTCATTTTATCATTATCGGATACGGCTGTAGTCTCACTGTGTTGTTGTTTAATGCGCTAGGTCTGTTCGGACCTGTGATAGTTCAGCTTACCCGATAGTTTGATAGATCGCGGAATTATTATCCATAAGGCTGTCACTTCCTTCAACTGGAAGTTGAAGGAAGCAAAAGTTTTGCTGCAAAGTTTAAGATTGTATGTTTCCAGACGAAACATCGGAAGACATTGAGGTTTTCAACGGTCAATTTAAGGAAAATGTTTTAACAGCCCAATAACATAGTTAGTTAATTCGTTATCGACCATGAAATAGAAAGTGTGGGATTTTCTAACCGATCCTTGGACTCTTTTTCACCATCAGCTGAAGCTACTTCATTGGTAATCAGTGAGGTAATAGATTAGTAGCCCATCGAGTTATTTCATTTTGTTGTGGAAGAACGTCCTTGCTGGTTCTTGAAGAATGTTAGAGAAGAACAAACGTTCTTTCTGTCTGTTGTTGCAAGTTTCTTGGTGAGTCAATCGTAGCCACGGAGAGTACTAGGTATAATATCATTGTGATTTCCACTGGAGCAACTGTATTTGAAATGATTGTTCATTTTTTGGGCAATATGTCCAGCATGTAGTGGTGCAAGTACTACCTAGAGGATAATATAGATAAACATGCATCCAAACAATTAGCCAGTAGCTAATTGTTTGGATGCAGGTTTTATCTTCTTCCGGTACTTTTTCAGTACGAGAATGATGTAAGGAAACTGTAGAAAAAACATGAGAACCGCGTAATCCCCGGGGGTGATGTCTGAGTATTTCATATGGTGACGTATCTTGATCAGTTGTTTTCTCAAGACTTGTTTTTAGTATAGTTGGGCAGTTTTTGATGAAGTGATGGGTTGTTGCGCTGTTTTATTGCGCTGTCAGTATATCTAGAGAAGGAATTTCCAGTACTTCTGATCAGTTCGTCTTGACTGTACCGAAACTGCAGGTGTTTCACTAGAGGGTATTTCATATACCCTTTATCGCCTGGAATTGAAAGTCAAGATGATAGTGTGAAGTACAAATAGGCTTTTATTTGAGATTCTGATCAACCAGAGATGAAGTCGTGGAGCGTGCTTGGTGACATATGGAACCTGCAGCTTCAAACAAGGGCCTGTAGTCAGTAAGTTGTAAATATCACTAAATTCCCCGAGTAGGCCTTTGTGGAGAGAGGCATGTTGAAATATTTGAGACTGAAGAATTCTGTGTCAGGAGGAACTTCCCCCTGGCACATAATTATTCAGTCTTTACTTCTACTTGCTGAGCTACATACATGGATAACCTGGTGAATTCCTAAATGGTTCGGTAAGTCCAACCGAACTGCATTCTTCCCGATCAATTATGTCACTACAAATGATCCAAACCTCTTAGTACCAACCTTCTGTGATTCATGTGACTTAAGCTTCTGTGATTTCGCATAGGAATCTTGGCACAGATTCTTGTTGACCCAGACCTGTTACCAAATAATGTACTCAGGATTTTTGTACCTTCTTGAAGCCTCAGCAGCTTGCCGTGAATTTTAAACCCTGTAAGAATACTTGGAATCCTCCAAAGTTTCCTCGAGATCTGATTTAAACTACTCTACAGTCTGTACTGAACATCTGTGGCCGACAAGAGACCCAATGGTGTCTTAGGCACCCAGCCGAGTTCAATATCAAATGGTGACATTCACAAGTCTGTAGACACAGCTGAGTTATATGAAAGCTCTGAATCTGGTAGGAGTTCATCCAAATTATCAATTATTCTGATGATATTTTCAGAAACATCGTAAGTAATTCTCTACCATCAGATTAATTATTTCTTACGCGCCATCCGTCTGCAGGTGTCGGTTCGTGAAAATCTTCAGCTTAACTCCACTCAATTCTATAACCCTCTTCCAGAACTCGGATGTCAACTTAGGATCACGATAAGACACAATATTTCTACGTAAAACATGGTGCTTAATATATTTGCAAAGAATGAAATTCCCACTTCAATGGCCATTCCGTATCTTTGGTCTTCATGAAATGCACCCTCCTGGCCAGTCTCTCTACCCAAGTAGTTAAAGAACTATAATTATCTTTCGTCTTAGGCAGTGAAACAATAAATTCTGTCGCCAGTGATCTACATCTAGGCTCAGTTAGATTCTTCTGGTCGAAGTCCTTGTACTGTTGAAATCAAACATCCGTCAACGTAGTTCTTCACATCCCATTTCTTATTTCTCCAATGGAAGTTTTCCATCCGTGCCAGTGTCTTTGCGAATCCGAAATGACCTCCAAGCTTGGAACCATGTGCGATATGTAGAACTTATGAAATAGATTTTCTAGGGACACAATGTTTTCTTTCGTGCAGAAAATGCTTTCTATTCATTTCAAACATCGACACAGTTTTTCCAACTCTCGTTTTTCTCTCACAATCTCGGGCCATTCGCCTCTTATTGCTTTCACCACGGGTTCAAATAAAAGTCCTGTTCATAGCCAGTAACTATATCTTTAAACCTTTAAACCGAATGAAGGTAATCTCAACATCGCTCACATTAACATTTTCCATAGCATAGGTGCTCTCGACAGAGCATCCTCTAAAATATGTATATTTCATGGTTTCAAAGTAGTAGGAAATATTTTAAAATTTCAGAATGCCTTAAGCCAACGTGCATCTTTTCTGCTGAGCTTATGATTTGCGAAGAATTGCTTTAATACTTTATTATCAGTGATTATTTCAAATTCAGAGCCTTCAAGATAGCATCTGAATCTCTCAATAAATCTATTCAAACCCAGGATCTCACCAGCATTTGTAGTGTAGTCTGTTTTATTAGGTGAAAGATTTTTGGAGAAGAACGTGATCATCCTGTCCCTTTCATGTTCGTCCAATTGTGAATTGTGTCAAGGTTCCTCCAACAGATGTTTGAGATGCATCAACATAGCCTCTAAACGGCTTCTTCCAATCCGGAGCAACAAGAATAGGATAATTTTTGATTGTTATCTTCAGTTCTTTGAACTACTCCTGACCTTTTATGTCCCACATATGCACTCCATATTCCTTCTTCGTAAGGTCTGTCAATCAGGCGGTTAATCTTCGAAAAGTCTGGAATGAGTATTCTAAAGAACTGTAGCAATCCAAGAAAACCCTCAAGTCAGTTACAGATCTAGGCTTTGGCCACGCCTTCAATATATACGCCTTATCAGGATCAAGTTGAATGCCGTTATTGCCGACAAGAAGCTCAAGAAAGTCTATCTTGTCCTGCATGATCTCACCTTTCTTCGGAGATATATACAGTTCATGTTCCTTCAATCTCGACAAGATTTTATTCATATTCTTATAATAACTTTCGCTGTCTTCGCTGAATATGATAAAAACATCCACATACACCACTAGGAAGTCATCAATAAAATCATGAAAGATACTGTTCATAACTGATTGGAATGATTCTGGTGTGTTGCACAAACCCATGGGCATAACTAGGAATTAAAACTGTATATAATTTGTGTTGATCCAATTTTTCTCAATATCGTCTGGTTTCACATGAATTTGATGAATCCAAGTCGTTAAGTCTAGTTTTGAGAAAACCCGAGCCTCAGCAAGACGTAAAATAGTCTGATCCGCTCGCGGAAGACTCTTTCGGGGGAGCATTTTTCTTCTTGGTTATGCGGTGTGGTGCACGATAGTCAACAACACCACGCATGAATCCATTTTTATTTCACGAAGAACAGAAGCGCTCCGTAGGGTGATTTAATTGGTTTGATCTTTCCATTCTACATCAAAGATTCTACATAATCTTTTGCAGCCTTCAATTCCTTCGGTGATAAATGGAATTATGGCCTGTGTGGAAGCATACTCTCGGCCTCAATTTTAATATCGTGATCCAAAAATATCTTTGGAGGTATCCCGGTGGGAAGATCATCTTGAAACAGGCATTCATATATTTTCAATATAATTTCAAGTTCCATATCCTTGACAATTTTCTCCTTTCCCTGCCTGCTCATTACTCCATTTGCACTTACTTGATATACCTGGAAGCTGTCGGATGGTTATTTATTTAACATATGACGAAACTTCTTCACTCCTAAGTTTGTGACTTCCAAAAGTGAATTATCTCCATCATCTATCGATAGGTGTGAGAACTAAACAAGGTGATTATGACCCTGATGCGTATACATTGCAAACCATACCAGCTCCAAGAATTGCACTGTCAACATTAAGTGCAATCCGAGCAGCATCTTCAACATTATCAGGACAAGTATTCAGAACTACCAGCCTAATCTGCGGATTCAAACCAGAACTAAACTTGTATAGCTTCTCATCCTCATCTATTTCCCGTATGGCCATGACAATATTCAAAATTCATTCAGTAATGCGGCTACCCTAGTTGTTTGTTTCAGTAACCGAAGCTTATATCGTAATTAACGAACTTTTTTTTTGAGATAAACTATCCCACACGGAATTCTGAAAATCAGTCCAGTTACCAGGCGCTCGACCTGATTGATAAAGCATAATCGACCCGTTCGAATAGTTTTCCTTCATTGATGTTGATGCAAACTATAGCTTGATCTGGTAGATATTTCCCAACTGAACCAGATTTACATACGTACCAACTTTAATATAACCATGTGTTGCGTCTGTAACCTTCAAAAACGAAGTGCATCGAAGTATCCACGAAACTTCGGACACTTCGGGCCCCGCAGAATTTTGCATTCGCTTGGCCTTACTTCGGGGTGTACTTCGGATGCACTTTGGGTTTCTAAATTCGGAACTCAGTCTTAAATATCCGAAGTTAACAAAGTGACATTGGTAACTTGGGCTGCTTCCACTTGTTTATTTGAAGTCAACTTTGACTATTTGATGATTTATGCAGAATACATGCGAAGTGACATTGTTTTCTGTGAAGTAATACGAAGATACATTGACTAATTTTGAATTTTAGCACTCCGAACTTTGGAAACTTCCGAAGTGACATTGGTGACACAGGCCATAATCACTTCGAACTTTTGATGTTTTCTCAATATTGTGACTAATAAAACCGAGGTGGCATTGTATTAGGATCAATTTTAATTTGTGAACTACAAAAAACCCGAAGTGACTTCGATGTTCTTGCAAAATTGTGCTCCAAACTTTGGGTTTTGACAAAGTTACATTGACCACATAGGCCACGCTCAATTCGGACTTCGTCTGTAATGTATAATTTCTCGAAGTCTCTTTGTATTCTGTTAATTTGTCTCCTGGAAAAGTGAAATATAGACGATAAAACGTTGATCTTCATTCCAAATTTGCACTGTGAAATTGGAAGATCCCAAAGTAAAATTGGTGGCAAGGGCTACTGTCACTTCTAATTTTTTTATTTTCTTTGATATTTTGATAAATGAGAAACAAGTTTCCTCCAAGTAAATAGACGTTAATTACTATCATTGTAAAAGCGACTGCAATAAGAGCAAAATCTGTAGTGATGTAATATGATAATATGCAACAATTAATTCTACCCGTATTGTAATTATTTTTCACGATAGAAATGATTAACATAAAATACACTTGAAACCCATCCCTTCTCTTTACCAAGAAATTATTCCCATTGCTTGCGACGAAGAACATGACTTCCCAGAATATCTACAGCGGTATCTCCAGGTACTATGTGTACTTTTCACCGAATACTTTCAATCACGCGCAGACCATACACCTTTGCTGATTTGGACATACCTTACTCTCCTCTTGTTATATCCCAGCATTTTCTTATATAATCAAGGACCTTATCGATTTAATCTGGAACCAAAGATGTGTTGTCAAAGACATCCAAATATTCCACGAAGCAGAACTCCGACATGCTGTTCTTGTTACCGGAGATAGATTCATGACCCGTATACTTGTTGATGGTAAATTAGGATCTTCCGTTTCTCATGGTTTTCGTATAAATGATAGACCTTTGGCAAACCACATATTCATGTACCACTCTGGGACCGCTTTTACACCAACTTCTCCACATTCCACCATAATTGTATATAATATTGAACCCGATGTGGAATAAAATCCATCCTTTGCCACAACTCGCTGCATTACCCTGAAAAGTGATTTCTTGACATAAACATTTTTACCAGACACAATCCGAAAGTCTAGGGCATTCAGAGTCTGAGATGAACGCTGTTGCTGGGACCTTTAGTGATATGTGACAAACATCAGTAACAGATATATCTAATGTTTCGAAATATTGGTGGAGAAGACGTGTACGTTATCTAATACCATAGGCAACAACCATCCTGTTCAGACCAGTAATTGCATTGTCCATAGTTTCTTCAAACATGTTTAGAGAATAATCGTGAAACTGACAATCTGTACGAAGTTTCTGAACAGTATATAATGAAGCATGATTTACCAATACTGCGCCATCCTTTCGCACAGATTTTAATATACTATTAGACTTTCCTGCTTGATTTATAACAAGATATTTTGTTTGTTCTTCATTGGATTTATAAGTATTTGATACGCGTTGATCCATTCTTTTTACAGTATCCCAGCACTGCCAGAATTCGGTTTTGACATCTGTTGGAAGGCCTCCTTGGTTTCTGTATGACTTCTTTCATAAAGTCCTGCATCCATGCCTCTCATGCGATTTCTATATCAGAGGGTAAATGATCCAATAGGTGAAGCTTTGTTGTATTCATTGATGATGGAATATAGTATTTAAATATAGAAAGTGCTTTGAGTTTCAAAGATGAGATTGTTGTGCGAAGTTTCTGTTATATCAGAAGAATCCCATGCTGGATGAAGATTTGTTCTACATATGAGAGATTTCGTGTCTACGTACATTTTGAAACAGGATGTTATTTCTGCTGATGAACTACTTCCACAAATGGGGACACTTGATCAACACGCATGTAATCTGCAGCTTCCAACATTCCTGCAACTCCTTTTTCTGTTAAGAAACCCTTCAGTAATCCAGAACCACCGCCTGTTGCGAAATCAACGTGAATATTGTAACCATGAGAAATGTTTTCTTCTAAATACAAGAAAGAATTTAACTTACGTAATATAGTTCTAGCATAGATCGTAGAGGTATTGGAGAGCCATGCTCAGATATTTCAGTAGTTGTACGTTCAGGACAGCTACGAAGTCGAGACAAACACTCCTTAAGAAGTTTCGAGACCACAAGATGTAGATTATGCATCGACTCGAAGTGGAAGATGTTATAAATATCCATTTGTTCCTGTATCTTGTCATTGTTGAAATTTCTGAGAACTGGATACTTTGGATGTATTGAATTTTATTTTATAGATGAAAATTTGTTCGGCAAACATGCTTCTTGATGATCTATGGTATCCGATTCCAATATGATTTTGTCTGTTTTACTGATCTTAGCCTGTTAAGCGAATGATATGACATATCAGATGCCTTCACGAGTCATCGATGGTACGGTCGATTTGTTTTAACTCCATGTTTTAAAGAAATCAAATCCTTTGCTTCCGGTATATAAGCTACCTATGAATACAGCATTGGATGATAATTTACTGCTACAATGTCTGAAGTACACATTGAAATTCACACCATTGCTTCATTTGATAGCTGCTTCATTGAATCCTAAATACTTTTGTGTAACATATCCATATGTATATCGTCTTAATTTGAAGATGATGTGCCACATGATGTACCACAAGATGAATTACTATTTTATACTTGTACAGGTAAGTATGCCAGTAATATACGCCATGATGTTATATATTCTCTTCTGAAACTTTTACTGAAATTGAGAACATTCAGATTAAGTGGGTAAAAAGTTTGTGTGGATTGTTTCAACGTTGTTTTACACTTTTTACTATACAGTTGGAGAAGACCCACAAATGATTGTTCTCCGTCGCTGCATTCTATTTTTCATATAACTGTAGGATCTGTAGTTTATTTTACAGACAGCTGCATAGATTTTGCAACCAAAGTTCCGAGTCTTGCATTGGTTGGATGCGACAGAAATTATTATTGATTTTGTCTACAAGGTACAATTGATGAATGGTAGTTCTCGTTTGACAAGCTGTATTTCATTTCTAACGTAGCATGTTGTCTGCATTCTAGACCGAAAAAGAATGATTCTTTGACCAAACCCATCCTTCTGAAATGATGACAATAAATCGTATTTGTTGACGGATTTAACCGAATTGAAAGAGGTGAAATGCTGAACTATTTGAAGAAAGTGGTCAGATATGTAATAAAGTTAATACATGAAAAGATTCGGTAGATTTCAGTATACCTGGAAGCCCAAAGTAAAACGAACAAATCCAAAGATCAAGATCACATACTACTTCCATTATCAATGCCATTTTTCCATCTTGTCCAATCATAGCATCCTGCAGTGCCTTCGGACTGTTCTTCCAGAACCAACCGGCGCAATCCAGACATCTAATATAATCTAGGAACCCAACAGAGGAAAACTTTCTTTCTATCTTCTCCAAATCACCCGCTGTTTGTTCATGTAGATACTATCCCTCGAAACAATTAACGACTGCTCTGTCAAACTCATGTAAACATAGGGATGAAGTTGTCTCCGACACGTCGCATAAATCATCAGGTAGATCAACTGGTAGAGCATAGTCAAGCTCCCGAATTCCGCAAATTATCTTTAAAAGAGGAGTAATTCACAATCTTTCTACTGCATCTGTCCGCAACCCTTGCTGTAAATATGGATATGTCGGTACGATGGTGTGTAACATGCGCATGGAGACGCTTTTGAGCATGCGGAAGCGTGTTTCAATTGTTCCATCGGCTTTTTGTGGACCCGTCTGCGCCTTTCCTGGCCGTACCTTGTCGTCGGCCAAAAATACTTTGACATATAGCGCATGTGCGTACTGGCGTAGTCCCGGTATATTTTTGGTGATTTACAAGGAACGGACCCACCAGACGTCCTGTTACTCCCCTCTAGACCCGCAAGACTAACCATTTGAATCCAAAACGTTACTTCAAACACTTCTTCATCAGCTGCAGCTGGTTCTTCAAGGAATTTGTTTACGGATTTGTCGCCTTCCTGTTGATGGCTACTGGTTCATTTGGTCATATTGGATTGGTACTTTTGCAATATTCCATGGTGTGAGATATCTAGATTCAATTATGGATTACACTTTATCTCCATTTCATCTTCCCTTTTCGATAATTGTTAGATTGTAGTGTATCACGCGATACGTACTGCACCTGTGCCAAAACAGCTGCACGCGTCGCCACGTGTTACACACACTCTCACTGCAGTCCGAACACATGCCGGATATGCCTACAAGAGGATCCCTGAGACATACCGGGACATGCTGAACCATTCGAAGATGGCTTCGCAGATCAGACCTTCACCAAAACGGCTTCACGCTCTCTAGCAATAAAGACACGTCTCACACCCGTTTTGCTATTCTAGTTGTCTCAGACCACCTTTTACTGGTTAAAGTTCACTGCTCTTTTAGAAACAGACTGATGCACCCGGCACCGCTTCAACCGACGATCTCCGTTGAAATTTGCAATATCACCCGAGATCCATTTCGATCAAGATCAGCACTATACTCCGTTTACGGCTTCAATTGACTCGCGATACATCAGGCCGTTATGCGTAACCACTCAAATTCATCGGTCGAACCTGTAAATTGCGCGCTTAACGCGATCCTAATGACACCGACATCTAACTCCGACCGCATCCTACGCATTGGCGCTGCAGAATAGTCCCCTCGCCAACAAGACGTTGGTCCGTCAACCACTTCGGGTGCCCCAGCGACATCAATCGGCTCATCCCATGGCTATGACCCCCTTCGCTTGTCAGAGGCCTTTTACTCGATAGCTCCCATGACTGGCAGCACCCAACCACCACAGCAAACTGTAACGGATTACGAACGTCGCGCAGCTCCATCATCCACTGATAACGATGTATTTTCTTCAGCATTTGATCTTCTATCACCGACTCCGGATCAGACAAATGTGGACGCCCAACCTGCTCGCATCACGTCACCAAATCCGAAACGCACTCACTCGCGTATCCCTGACCATCGTGAATCATCAAATTTTTTGGGGTGACAGGTATATCCGGATATGGACCCACTGATTTCGGAAGTAATTTGTTGACAGAGCTTGGTTGAGAAGTTTTGTTCACGGTGGCAACAGCCGATCCGGGAATTCTTCGAATTTTAGTGGGGCGCGGTCAACGAATACGTCGTCACCTGGTTAGAAGAGGGTTTTTTTCAGTACGGATTTGTCGAAAAACTTCTTGTAATTCGCTTGAACAAATCGCAGATTTGCGTCCGTGTCGGTAACCATCTCTTTCAGTTGTTCCAGGATGCGTATTTTCGTAGTACGTGTAGTGATTAGTACGACACTTGATCTCAGAAACAAGACAAGAATTACCCACAATAATAGACGTACACATACACGTGTACCTTTCACACCATTCCCAGCTTAATCCACAATTACTACACATAGTCAGAAATAAGGTAGCCCACAGCTACTGTATCCACGTGTGAAATTCTATGCTTGAACTACAAGCTTCCGCCAACAAAGGATCAGTGTCTTGGATTCGTTCTTGGTGTTCTTCACCTCTATAAAGAACGCCACCAGCACCATTATTTCTTCTCCCTTTCCCTTTTGGATACTTTTTATCACAACTATTAAATTAAGTTTAACTTGTTGCTACCAATCGGGTATTGATACCCTTTCACTAAAGTCACCCGTTCCCCGTATTGATACGGAATCCGGCCTCTCCAGTCCTACTTGCATTAATCCTGAGACCTCCGTCCTCCTCGCGCTTATTGTCCCTAGATCATCAACTAACACTCAGCACACGCTCTCTCCTCAGAACTTCAATACCTCGATACATGCATACGCACTGTATCCTACCTAATCATCATTCTACGGTAAGTACTGTCATAATTACCACTCACACCCTTACTTACGCTTAGACCTTGATACGAGCATACCTCCCATAACCTACAGGTCACGTACACACTCTCTCACTACCTACACTCTACCACACCTTATACACTGTAACAATTCACGTAGATGTGTTCAACCAATAGGCGCTGATTGCCACCGCCCTGAATACAGCTGTCTGCCAATATCAGAGTCCTTCGACATGTAGAGGCTGCTTTAGAAAGAGAAATATGAGAAGGGGTGTTGGAGGTGGGCGATAGAAAAACCGGGTTCGGAGGATGTCTTGAAATACAAACAAAGAAAGGTGTCATACCGGTTGATCGGTGTATTTGGCAGTTGTACTCGTAGGTCAGTAGCTGAATATACTCGTCCCAATCCGTTTGGTGTTCGGTAAAGTAGTGTCGTAGACGATTATCAAGTGTCCTATTATAACTTTTGGCTTGTCCATTCGTCTGAGGGTGGAAGGCTGAAGTAAACAGTTGTTGAATTCCAAGAAATGAACAGACCGTGGCGAAGAATTTAGAGATGAAGTTGGAGCCGTTGCCGTATAAAATGTAATCGGGATGGCGAAGTTGTAGATGCAGTGAGTGAGGAATGCGCCGGCCGTTACGAAATCTGTCTGTTCTTCAAGAGGAATGACCTTGGTGAGCTTACTGTACCGATCGGTTATGACCAGGACGGAACGATTGCCAGTTGTTGTTTTGGGTAGTGGACCAAGAATGTCCATTGCCACAAATCCTAGTTGGCCGTCCGGTTGAAAGAGCTTTAGATTGTGCTGATGTTGATGTGGCGAGCCGCGTACCTTCGCACAGGATCGACATATTCTGTTACCGTGCGATGAACATCGTTGCGCATATTTCGCCAATGAAAATTACGGCGTAGCGTATCCTACATTCGGTTGACGCCAGGGTTTCCAGCGGATATCGGATAATTGGAAATGTATAAAATCCGATCAACCAAAAAATGAGGAATAACGGTTTGAACAGCGCCGTCGATTTTAGACCGGCGGACCAAGAATCCGTATCGGTTTATGGAATATATCGAGTCGGTCTTGAATATTAGGTCGCGGAATCGCTTGCATTCTGTATCGGTAGTTTGAGCTAGAATGAGCTGGTACTGTGAAACAGGATAACGTAAATCTTTTGATTCGGCAAGGAGCACTATATTTGTGTCCACAGTCGAATTGTTAGATGACTCCGGAATCGGTAAATGGTCTGAGATGTCTTTGAAGGGAGTCGTTGCATTACCATTGGATAGGACTAGGCCGGGGATATCATCATCTATCGGGCTTGTGTCCGTTCTGGTAATCGGGAGTCGTGAGATTGTATCTGGGGTCTGATGGGGGAAGCCGAGACGGTGGAGAACTTCAAATTCAAACTCCATGAGACGAAGGTGCCATCTTTGAAGATGTCCAGTTGCGGCTGAGAGTGTCATCATCTAGCTAAGGGAGTCATGGTACGTACGGATAGTGAAGTGAGTGTTCTCAAGCTAGGGAAGTAGCAAAAGCACGGCCCATATGATATCGAGGCACTCACGGTGCGTCGTGTCATAATTCCTTTCGGCGTTGTTAAGAGTGCGGGACCAATAACCAATACGTTTAAGAGTCTTGTCTTCAGATTGTTCTTGCATCAATACGCAACGGACTTGGTTATCGCACGCATCCTTATCAACTGTAAAGAGAGTACCAACGCGAGGTAGGGCTAGTACTGGAGGAGTGTGAAGCTTTCCCTTGAGATTGGCGAATGCCTCCATTTCTGAATTGGTTAAAGTTGTGAATTTCGTGGGTTTCCCCTTTCTTAGCATTCGCGTAAGTGGAGAAGCCAGTCGAGCAAAATTTGGGGCGAAACGGCGATAAACATTGCAGAATCCAAGGAAACTGCGCAGTTGAGTGGCCGTGTTCGGTGGTTGCATTTCTTTGATAGCCTTAATCATTTCAGAGGACACACTTAGTTTACTGGTACGGCTTACATACACCAAGATATTCTACCGACTCAGGAGAAAGAAGGATTTATTCAGTTTGATAGATAAGCCGTCATCGGA
>JAULBU010047362.1:0-33039 GCA_032358235.1 Odonthalia washingtoniensis | reverse complement strand
TCTTAATTTCTCTTATAACGGGCTTGTCCCTGGTCCAGTTTTCCTTTCATTTTTTGAAGAGCTGTTTCCAACCGAAATTTCCATATGTCCGTGGCCTCCTTTAGAGTTGTTGATCTTGCTGCATGTGCTTTCAACACCAACGCGGGTGGTGGTCGGGATAACACAATTTCAAATCGTACCAACGCTGTTGACCTATGTGGTTGGCAGTTAAACGCATAGGTTGATGCGCCGTTATACAGATCCCAATCGTTGGGGTGATCGCCTAAGGAGCGTCGCATTGTGGGATTAATGGACGGTTATAGCTCTCAACTAGCCCGTCCGTCTGGGCATTGTAGGTTGTTCTGAAAGCGTTATGGACATTCAGGATCTGGCATACGTCCTGGAATAATGTGGCCGTAACAATTCCTCCGTTGTCGGAGATAAGCTCCGTTGGTGCTTCACAGCTGAATACCAATTCGTTAACGAAGCGTTTGGCCACTTCAGATGCTGATAACCCCTTCATTTGTATGGATTTTATCAGCTTTGTGAAGTGATCTGATATTACTAGTATGAACTGATTACCGCGTGCTCTGTTGATGAGTTCACCCAAGACGTTGATGGCGAATGATTCGAGGGGTGTTGTTTCCGGGAACAATTGGAGTTCCGTCATGTTCTTACGAAATGTAATGCGGTTGTGGGGGAAGTTGAGCATCGCCGCGCTGTGGCGTAACAGTCGACTTCACATGCGGGCCAATACATGTGGCGTCGTATGTTTTGATACATATTTCTTACTCCTGGATGGACACCGAGCCTGGCGTAATGATGGGCGTGCAAGTCTCTTGCTCTCAGGGCATGATGTATAACTATATGAGGTCCAAAGTAAGCTTTCTGGATGATTAGTCTGTTGGTATTGAAGCCAAAGGCGAACATCACTCCCTCTTCAAGGTTTTTGTCACTATTTTGGCAAAATGGATCTTGTTGTTGTGTTACAATCAGCTCCTCTGTAGATATTTGCTGAAATAACGGGTCCGAAGGTGTCGAATCCGGGAGAGTTGCGAACAGCGCGTCGGCTGAGGAGTTCTCAAAGTCGATGGCGTCCAATTCATTGTTTTAGTCCTCAGGTACAACTGTGCTGATGCTATTTATGGACAGGAACATCGTTTTATCGTGTGCTTCGTCGTCTTCTTGAATGATAAATGTCGGAAGATATTCTTCGTTGGTTGCTGTGGTTTCCGCGGTTGTTCATAAACATGACAGTCCATCAGCCAGGGTGTTGGATTTATAAGTTTTAAATTGAATGCTGAAGTTGAATTCCGCTAGGCGCAGTCGCCAGCGCATAAGTCTGCCTGATGGATCAGTGATAGTAAGTAAACGGCCAAGTGCTGCATGGTCTGTGTACACAAAGAACTTCTCGTAGAGAAGGTGGGTACGGAGTATATTTAGGGGATAAAGATACATCCCACATACCACAGGGAGGCATTCTAGTTCGGTTGCAGAATACTCCTTTTCGGCTGGGTTAAGTGAACGGGACCACTACCCGATAGGTTTTCGTTCCCCATCTGGATGGGTTTGGAATAGTGCGCAGCCAACTTGGTATTTGCTAGCGTCCGTGTAAACCGAATATGGTAGGATGAGTTGAGATAACGCCAGAATTGGCGGTATGCAGAAGGCCTCTGTGAGAGTGTGGAATGATTTAAGCCGATCCTCGTTCAAGTTGAACGAGTATGGGTTGTTTTTTTCAACAGCTCGTTAAGCTGTTATGCTATATTTTCGAATCTGGGTATAAATCGTTTGTAGACCTTGAAAATTCCTAAGAACGAGCAAAGTTCCGTCTTAGACGTTGGTCGTTTGGCTTGGCGGAGTGACTCCGTGTTTGTTCGGTCTGTTTCTAGTTCTCCTGGCTTGATAACGTAGCCAAGGTACTCGAAGGTACTGGAGAAGAAGTGGCATTTATTATTAATTAAGGTAACGCCGGCTGCAGCAAGGAAATTTAGAATTTTTTCAACGTGTTTGATGTGGTCCTCCACTGACCGGGAGTATATGATAACATCATCGAGATAGATGAGGCACTTCTGCCATATAAATTTGGTCAGAATGAGGTCCACCGCTCGTTGAAATTTTGCCGGAGCGTTGGTCAACCCGAATGGCATTCGGTTTTATTGGTAAGTTCCAGAATGGAATACGAAGATAGTTTTCGGTTTGTCGGCGGGTTTAATGGGTACCTGCTAATAACATGAGTAAGCGTCCAATGTGGTGGAGATTTTGGCATCTCCAAAGGAATCGATACACTCGTCCATACGAGGGAGGGGATAGTTGTTTTTCACGGAAGCTTGGTTGAGTTTCCGTTAGTCTATGCAGAATATCAACTTAACATCCTTCTTGGGTGCCAATAAGACTGGTGTCGTCCACTTGGCGTAAGCTGGTTCGATCACACCGGCTTTGAGCTGTTTCGTCACCTCGAATTGTTTTAATTCTCTTGTTTTTATGCCTGCTCGGTATGGTGGGGTTTTTAACGGTCGTGAGCCGGGGATGGGTTCAATTGCGTGTTCGGTAACAATAATGTTACCCAATGTACCGAGCCACATGGGTTCGTGTTTTCCCAGCATAGTTCGAATCTTGCTGTGGTGTTTTTCAGGTACTTTAAGTGGCATTTCGGTCGTCTAAGTCGGCGTTTCATCTTGGTCCACGTGTGATTCACGCACGACGGCGAGGTGTTTGTTGATCAACGACGGGATTCTGGAAGATTGATGAGCCTTCCAAAACGTGTAAGTGGTTTCTTCGCTGGGTTGGATTCGAGTACGAGGCCGAGTAGTTGAGCGTGAGAAATATCTGACTTGACGAGCCAGGTTGGGTGCGAGCTTGCGTGAGCAATGTGTTGATTCAACAATTGTATCATCGGGTGCTCCTCGAAGTTAGCAACTAATATTCGGAATTTCTTTCCGTCCGTTACGTAGGATATTCCAGCACCGTTAATGCATAAATGTTTATTGTATAAGCGGGGTGTCGGTTCAACAAGGATTACTCCTTGGCGTTCTGTTGTTACTGGTGTCCAGGTTTGAGTTCCCGGTTGTATTACAGTCTGCTCTGCGACGTATATCACTGGTGAGGCTCTCCCCTTGGCGGGTATGTATTCTTGTTTTTCTGGCAGTAATGGAGCGTCAATGTGCCTTTTGTTGTGTTTTCGCACGATCGAGACCGAAGTCCAGTCAGCGAAGTTGACTAACCGCCTGCGCGGTCGTATCGCTTCGACATGTTCGTCTCAAAAGTCACAACCGAGGATGAACGACGTTGCTAGTCGATCGGCCACGTGAAACGTTAGCATTTCGGATTGAAATACTAATTAGGCTGCTAATGTTACTGTTCTTGCCATGGTAATGGGTCTTTTGTTCGCGTCGCGTATGTTCGCCAACCATTTGAGAGGTTGGATCAACTTTTAGGCTCCGTCTGATACGTCGGAACGTCGGATGTAACTGGATTAGGAACCAGTGTCCACTACTGCATCGAAACCGCCTAGTCGCGCGTAATGATAACTCAAGGTCGTCGTAAGCTCGGTAGTAACGTCGAGCTAGTACTGATATCGCACCATGTGTGTCTATGCGTTTCACTTTTCGACATTGGCGTTGGTAACAACCGAAAACTTTTGTTGATGTCGATGGAGCGATACAGTCAACAGGGGTAGCACGGGGACTTCGTGAAGGATTCGGTGAATGACTCAATATTTTCTTTAATGAAAAATCTTCGGTAAGCCCCCGGGTCAATTTTTCTGTGTTTGATTACTGGTTGGGGTGTATATTGTATCTTGACCCGGTTTGTGTTGCTCTTTTCCTGGCGCCCGAGTGCGAATTGCGTCATGTGGTATAATGTTGCCTGCACCATAGACTTGTGTGATGGCGACAACTTCTTGTAGTTGGTGATGAATTTCTCCATCTCGAATATATGCAACGGACACTTCTGTGAAATGTAAAGAAATTAATAACATTGGTGACAAATCAATGGTTGGTTTGTCTGGTTGCTGCGGTTGTTGGAACTCCTTCCCACTCGATGCTATGTTGAGGCACGTCCACCAAATTTATGTATCTCGGTCTCACCGTGTTGTTTGCGTACAGGTTCAATTCCTGGCTACTTTCCCCTCCCAACGAAGTGGATGGCGAATAATTGGTGTCCAACGATTCTTCGGCAGCTGCCATGTTGTACTCGGCTTTGCCGGTTGGTAGTCAATTGATTCTTCCGCGAAATGTACTTCGAAAATGGTTTTCGACCTCCGAGTGGGTACTGGTACAGTTCGAGTTCTCACCTGTTGGGCGCTGTAAGCATCACCTTGGTCCTGTGCGAATTGGACGAGGGAGTCGAATGTTAACTCATGAAGGGATTCACTTCCCCCGAAGCGTGCGACTATTATTTGGGTGATCGGTGCCAAATCGTCCACGAAGAACGTCATCTTTTCCAACTTGTCGTAAAAATGCCTGAAACGATAAGTGGCATCTTTCAGTCTTGTGGCGAAATCCTGTTCTCATTCGTTAATTAGCTGCCGAGTTCCGCGTAATGTATTAACCGCTTGGCGTATGGTAGCGGGTGTGTCGTACGTTCTTAGTAACGTTTGGACGGATTCTGTCCGGCATGTTACTCCTCTAGAGCGAGCTCCGTTTCTTATCTATCTAAACTGTTCAGCGGCATTCTCTATATGGAACTGGGGAAGGGCCACGTATGACTGTGACTCTGTCAACCCGTGTTTGTCGCACTCTCATACCATCTTGGAATAGAAGTCGAATACCATTATTGGATCATCTACCGAGAACCGGTATTCTTTCATGGTTAATTCCAAGCTTTTGAGAAGTCTGCGTGGCTGACCAGTGGATGCATTGTCTCGATCGCCACTTTTTCCTAATAAACGATAATATCGGTACGATATCAACGGGTAGAATTCTGGGTTTGATAGTTTAGACTAAGTTAATCCTCGGTGTTTAGGGCCCTTCTCACGTTCGAATAACGGTACGGTCAAGTCGATAATATCCAAGCCAAGGCCTTTTGTTTCATCATCCCCCACTGACGATTGATAGTCGTAGTCGGGCATGAGACGCGATCCGGACAACGGATTGGATCTATGCTAGCGTGATGTGCGTGACCCACTTTGTGTTATGTTCCGTGACGTGTCACGATGTACGGCTGAGGACTGTTTAGACGGTAAAAGTAGACGTTGAGTTTCGTCTTGCTGACCCGGTTTGGTATTAAATTTCGTGTTTTTTGTGTCTTTTTCCACCTCGAAATTCGAATTCTGTTGTGTACTGTGCGCCAAGAGAGCGTTGACGTCCGAACGAAATAATGTTACGGCTTCGGCGACGGACTCCATTGGAGAGGTCTTCTTTTCGGCGAGAGAGAACTTAATGACCTTGAGCTCTTCGTGGAGGTTTTAAAATTCCTCCTCGAAGTCGGCCTTTCGGATAAGTTCTTCTTCCAGACGTGCTTTTTGTTCTGTTACTCTTTTATTGAGTTCCACGGATTCTTTACCGCCAATGCGTTGTATGCTTTACTCATGAGTGACTTGAACAACTGACGGTGCGGAAGCGTCCACGGAACAGGTTGTTGAAGTTGTACGAGAAGCATTACGCGAGCCCGCAGGTATGATACCAGTCACAGATCGGGTTTTTCTTCAGCAGAGCTCCGGTATTCCTGTTGTATTTTTGTCCATCTTTTGTCAATTTCCACCTAGTTAGTTCTGCTCTTGGAGACCATATGTAGTGCAATGAACTTCCAAAAGAGAGCGAAGGAAGGTAGTCAGCACCAAGGGTGTTCGGTCCCTCGTTCCGTAGTAGCCTACATGAATGACAAAGAACTCCAGCGAAAAGGGAGGCGATTGGTTGTGTTGTTGTTTAGGTGGCGTCAATCACAATATACGTGTATCCGAACGACAGTCGATGACAGGAGTGTGGGGGAAATGAGCGTTTTTCGTGCCTGGATACGGTTGTAAGGCGGAGAAGACGAACACGAATTTGGGTGGAGTCGGACCAATGTTGACGCTGGTAAGGCGTGGTTGACCAACTCGTGCACGCGAGATTGGAATACTGCCGTAGCCGAAAGGGCTTCATTACTGACTAAGTGAAAGTTCGTGGTCAGATTCTGTCTCAAGGTAGCTCGTCATTACTAAAGTAAAAGTGGTTTGGGGTCAAAAAGACCTCTTAAGTAAGCTTTGCCCGTCATGCGACGGTTGAGGTGCGCATACAGCGCGCCGATTACAGTAAGGTACTGTACTTTAGGGTGTACTGCTTTCAGCTGACACGTGGACAGTCGTTCAAATGGTCAAACTACACAAAACATAAAACGTGACAGCGTGACCTAAACGTGACTGAAAGTGTGACAGCGTGACATGGTGCGCTTCTTGGTAGTCGAGAGCAGAAACATTCGTGCCCACTGCAATCTTGACGGCCAATTGCACTACACCCAGAGATTTGTATGCCGTATTTCCAAAACGGAAGGAGGAAGAAAATGGTTCAAGAATAGTTCGGCACCACAACGGAAACAGTGAGACCTGTCCTGACAGGATGTATCGGATCTGAAGTGACTTTGTTGTCGATTTTGGAGTCGGGATGGGCGGAAAGAGGAGTGATTTATGGGTCTATGTGGTGGTGTGAAGTGTTTCTCTGGGTATTTCGTTTTCAAGTTGCCGCGCGTGGTGTCGATATAGCTCCAATTTGTATTCTTTTTGTAACGGTTGTTGAATTGATACTTGGGTTGATTTTCATATTGGCCGAATAGGGTAAGGTTAGGGGTGTCTCGGTTTCTGTCGGCTGTGTTTGATGTATCTTTTCTACCGTGGTTGACTGTGCGAGTGCATTTTTTAGAGATTTAAATTTAGAATACTAGTCAGATTTTGGTTGTGGATGTTCAGCCCAGGTGAGGGAGGGGACTGCAGAACTGAAAACGTTCAACTTGTAAGTTTCATTAAAATTCGTATTGATATTCCAATTGTTGAAGTAATGTGTGCGTACGGGCTCCTGTAGAATATTTGAAAATAACAATGCCTTTTGTTCTTCAGATGGGTCGAGCTGTGTCAAGTAGAATTAGTAGTCACGGAGCGCATTTCGCACACTTTCATCTAGTTTCCCAGAAATCGTTTTGTTCTTGAAATGAGCTCATATGGACTGCGCTCTGACCCGAGTTGACGAAGGTCCCAAGTGAAGATGTTTGTTGAATGCATTCACCTCAACCAAACATATACCAATAAGCTGCCATGGGTGCCTATTCGTCTATGTTTGGATGAAGGGGTGGTATCTGGGCTTCGGATGGTTCTTGATAGTTCCAGGATCCTCGAAGTACCATTGGGTGATGAGGTCGTATGTATGGGGCGGCAATAATTGTAGATGGTGGTACATGTATGGTTTTCATACGGGAAGGGGGAAGGGGTTGTACGGGAGTTATTATCGGTACTTCCATGGTAATTTGTGGGAGAGGGTGCGGTCTGTGATGGGGCAGGTTGAGTTGCGGTTAATTGAGTGGATGGGTAGAAGATGCAGGATAGGAGTTGGTGGTATATGGAAATGATTATGTGGATGAATGAGGTACTGCGTTTCGTAATGCAAGAGAATTTTAGGCGTGGCTGCAGTTGATGGTTTTTGATATCAGGAGAGTCGAGTCAGAGAGGTGGTAGTCGAAGTAGGGATGGTTCAATCATTGAGTAGAGTGTAGAGATTCAACGGAATAGGGCCAACGGGGTTCGCAGCATTTTCAGTAATCCTCTCTAAAGAATGCGTCGGATTGAGATTAGGCATTTATCAGTTCATCTAGTAGAATTTGTCGTTCCCTTGCGAGTTTAGTAGTTACATCATCAAATATTGGGTATGCCTCGAGGAATTCATTGGCAATGAAGAAAATTTCGATTTCCAGTTCTTAATTGATCGTTGAAGATGAGCGGTGCCGAAGTTATCGGATTTAGTTGGCGCGATTTGTTGATTCGTGAATTGAGGAGTGATATACGTAGGTTTATTGGAAGCTGGGTGGTTCGATGGTCTTTCGTTGCGTGATGCTTGAGATGTACGGGTAGTATGTCTTTGGGAGCGGGGTTTGGTGTGTTTTACTCTGTCATTTTTTGTTTTTTGGTGTCGAAAATGAATGTGTAAGTGTTATGTTCTTTTTATAATCTAAATAGATAAAAATGTGTAATATTTTAGATTGAAAGTTTTTTGCGTATGAGAATTGTCTTATAATACAGGATTCCGGATGTTTGAATTGTATCCGAGACAGCTACCAGCGCTAAATTAGGTAATGTACAATCAGCACCTTGGGGTAGCCTTGCGCCAAGTTTAGATATGCTGGAGATCATTGAGTGTCCTAAACGTTCAATTAAAGTGGTTATCAGTGTAGTTGCTTGCTTAGAATAGTGTAATTGGTAAATGGGAGTTGTAGTGTAAGGTGTGTCGTGTTAGTACGCTGGAAAGTCACAGTATAGTAATGGAGGAGAATAGACAATGGATGATAAAGGAGAGTAACACGAAAATGAAGGAAGATAAACGTTTGACCGGCGGAGGAAGGAAAGCATAGAAACACAGGATGATAGAGAGTTAATGCGCGAGGGAGGGAAGCGAAGAAGCGAAGGAGGACAGCCTAGAAAACAGGTAGCGTCGTATGAAAGATGGGAAGCTAAGTGGCTAAAGTTTCTACACCCGTCGGCAGCTCGTAAGCTACGAACCAATAGTTATATTGAAGGTATTAATTGTAGTAGTCAAAAGGAAAAGGGGATACAAAAAGGAGTAATGGAAAAAGGGGCGGATAACTTTTTTTGAAGAGGAGAAGAATGTCAAGAACGAAAAGCCAGACAGTAGAAGTTGAGGTTTGAATTTTAGAGCGGAGGTGTATTGATTCCAATTGTGTCTTGGGTTTCGCTCGGTGGTGGTAGGTTATCGTTAGATTAGGAGGGGGTTAACAGTATTTTTAGTGGATGTATGATACAGTATCTATACGAACTGTCTGTCATGTGGCTGTCAATGACGAGGGTAGCCTAGAACAATGGTGTGCATACATTTTTACTGCATGATAATTTCACAGGTCGAAGAGATAAAAGCAGTACGATGCAGTGGATTCAACTTTACGGCCAGTTCTGTTCTTCTTATTGGACCACCAAGTTTTACACAATGATCAACCACCATGATATTCTGAATGACACAGCATTGCATGATGGTGTGCATGCCTTTCCAAACCAACAACCTACAAGGTCTATGAATGACATTAGGATTTGATTGCTAAACGCCGAATGCTCTCGCTACATCCTTCCTACTAGCTTCCTGTTGAGTGGCGAAAAACGTTTCCTCTCTAGTTGTAGGTTTCCGAAAGTTTTGAACAAACAAAGGGGACTTTGGTTAGATGCCACCAGCCAAAAAGTATGGCTTGTTTCATTTATTCTGCTATTTCGTACTCAACTGGTTGTGGATACGCTCAATTAGCTATTTATTTCTGTAGCGGTGAAGAAGTAAAAACGTTACTGTAGTTATTTCATCCGGTCATACAGAAGAAAATGTGCCATATGTGCATTCTGTCATCCGCCACCGCCTCCATCGTAAGCGTAGGTACCACTTCTTTCCCTCGTGCTGTCAATGATATAAAGTTGGACAGTTATATCATATCCATTTGCATTGGTCGATAGAACCGAGCATGTAGGAGAATCACATAGCTCCACCTATTAGTGGAAAATGTTTAGTCTCCTATTCCGTAACAGGCCCTAAGAACTCAGCACCAAGAAAAACAATACACGAACAGAGAACCTTTTCAGTGATTTTTGTGCGGATGAAGCCCCAAGTTGGACATACTAGTCGACAGAATCAGATGTGATTCCATAGGCTAGTATACGCATCGCTGAACTGCAATGCGATTTTGAAACGCAGTTAATCCCTTGCACCCGGGGCGCCTATATTTTGGCGAATGTAGTGATTACGTCCCTAAATCTTGTCGAACAGGTGCTGGAAGATTTCTGTGGTCACGAAAAACAGTCGTTCAATAGTTTTTGAGCCGTAGGTGGGCGTCTCAGAAAAGTAGACATCGTGGAGGCATTTTGAAAAAGAGTCTTGACTGCATTCTACATTAGGTGCACCACCTGTAAAATAGTCACCCCGTTGTTACATTTCGGTCGTTTTTTAATCTGATGAGTCCGAAAGGTCGATGCTCAATTGATCTGGGCTGTCGTCAAATATATCAGAGAGGACGGGATCGTTTGTATTGATGACGATCTTCCCTATAGAAATGCTATTCTCGGTGATGGTGTTGAATATGCGGTTCATTGTTGTTTTTTGGAGAAGCCCAAGGTAGTGGGTGGTACTGAATCAATAATTTCGTAAATTGAGAAGAATTGGCCCAGATAATTAAATTATACACCATTTTACTCACTTGATAATTTGGTCAGCACAGGTAGGGATGACCCAATTGTTTTATTTTCTGACGTCTGCAAAGTGAAACATTCCGTCGTAAAAACACAATGAATTTTAAATGAACGCTGCTTTGCAATTAAAGTCAATACTGAGGATAACAATTTCGCTTACAGCGAAGAAATATACAGTAACTCTTTTCACATAATTTCACAGTGGTGATATATTTGTCAATAGACACTGGTTTGTGCGAAACAGCTATATTCAGGATGATGAAAGTCAGCGTCGGTTGGTTGAATATTCCTACGTGGGTCTACGGGTGTATGCGAGGTGGAATATGAAGTTGAATTTGTAATGTGGATTTAAGGCGACTACAGTACCCAAGGTATTCAGTTACGGAGATCAGAGGCATCAGAGTGGTCTTGAGGTGAAAATGTACTGTAGTGAGTTTTGAGGAGTGAGGATAATAGTCTATGCAATTATAGGGGTTATATTTTTGAAAGGTGATGTATTGTATGGGTGATAGTGGTAGCCTGCGAGGGTGAATTCAAAAAGGACAGTGAGTAGACAGCTATGGTATGTAGGACGGTATGCCCGAGTTCCGTATCAATACAGAGTTTTGCTGACTTTCTGTGAAAGGATATCAATACCCGAACGCTAACAACAATTTAAACTAGGTTTAATTGTTGTATATAAAGTACGGAAAAGAGAGAAAGAGGGAGGAAAGGAATGGTTCTGGTTGTGTTCTTATACGGAATAAAGACGCCAAAAATGGAGACAATAGTGATATTTGTTGGTGGAAGCTTGTAGTCCTCACACACGTGGATTACAGTAGCTATTTGACTCTTGAGGAAAAACTGTCCACAGTGTTTGTGGGTAGCTTTGATTGGCGTCGGTGGTTCTAGTCACGACATTGTTGGATGCATTGTCGTGCGTGGACTGTACACCTGTCACCTTTTATGCTGGTCAGTTATATGAAGAATAGAGTTGTTTAGTTACTGTAAGTTCCTTATATTAGTGTAGGTAGTTGTTGATTTTAATGATAAAACCATTGTTGTAAATGGGATAGATCACGTTACTTAATCAGTCCCTCTATTAACTCGTTAAGTAACATGAAATTATGCACCCGTCAACGAATGATATTTAAATTATCGTTAGATTATTAAGAATACATATGTCGAGATGTGCTGAATAGCGCCATCAACGCCGAAATTTTACGTTTAATAATGATGGCCGGCCGGTTGGGCGGTAGCTGAAGGATGGTGCATCAAATATTGATAAACAGCCAGTGGGTCGTGTGCTGAAGGTTCGCATGGAGAGTCTGAAGAAAACGGCATGCGGGGTGATCTGACATCAAGGACCTGATATGTCATGAAACATTTGACATGTCGTGAGGAATTTGACGTCCTGCCGGTGAGACATATGCAGAAGGTTGTCCACGAAGAGCTCAGTGAGTGGACGGCGGGGTGGGAGTATAACCACTATAATATTAATCCATTGTCATTTTCGTAAAAGGGGACATAAAGTGAATGGCAATGCCTTAGGTTACATATATACCAGATTTGATTGAAACCAACAAGTTGTTAGAAAGGTTTATCCTTTCTAAATAGGGCCAGATTTCGGGAGGAAAGTATAGCAATGAGAATTGAAGGAGTGAACGTATCGTTTTATCACGACAATTAATTATATTGTTTTGAATCAATATCCGGTTTCAATTCGTAAAGGGTATACGCGATGAAGTAGATTGAAGATTGAAATTGAAGGTTGGATTTACGTAGAAAGGTAGCAAAAGTGATTTAGAATTAATGCGAAAAATTGTATATGCAAGAACTAGATTTTTGAAGAAAGCTGAAGGTTGGTTTCGATATAAAGGTAATAAACGTGATTGAGAGTATATTAAAAGGGTGCAAAATTGGTAACGTAGTTTTACAGATTTTTCGCGTAAGAGAAAAGGTTTGCGTTTGGTATGAGAAAAATGATGTTGCTGAGCGTTAAGGTTATGAGACTTGAGAGAAAGCAGTGGGTTAGGTAAGTTGCATGAGTTATGATGAAGGAGTAGTATTACTGTCAGAAGGTAATGATATGGATTTAACTAGGTAGAGAGTTTTAGGCTGAAGGGACGAGTGAGTTGTAAATGAAGGGGTTCCAGGTTGAATCTAAAGCGTGTTTTATTATCTACTGTACCGGGGGCGATGAGTGGGAAGGGGTTTGTAGTATAATCCGTAGAGAAGCTTGTGCCATCGGTTTCGTCTTGTCGTCCGCAAGGTTCGATTCAAACTTGAAGAGAATTATGTTAGAAATTCGCGGTGCTTGAAACAATGTCACGCAGCTGCTATGTAGAGCATTAACCTCTTCTTTGAAGTACGGGACCCTTTTGAGATGATGTCAAAAAGAGACTTACTTTCCGTGAAGAGGTCCAGTTGCACATAATGTTTGAGGAGTATTCTGAGTTCGTTGATCAGGGTGAATGCGCTATCTAATAAGTCCGAAAATTTGATGACTTCGGTGGCCATCGCAGAACGGCACATTCGATTCTATTTGTACAACTTGAACGTGACCGGTATCGTATTGTTGGGCGGGTCTAAAATCAAGAGAATGTAACCGAACTGCAAAGATAAGTCCAAGTTATTGCCAAATGAGGCACCACTATAGCCGATTACTTTGATTGAAGTGGATTCGAGTGATGGAAAATAGATATGAATATCGCACCTTTTTGAATAACGTATGGCCTTGTTCAAATGTTGGATAACTTTAGTTGGAGAGTTTGTATATGTAGTCTCTGTCACCTGCGCTAATCTTGAAATTTCATATAGTCCATCTGATCGCGTATGCTCGATCCATGTCAGTCTCATTCTCATGGATCTGAATGCTGTGGAAGTGGCACCATTTTTCGAAAATTTCAACTTTTTCATGTAGTGCCATTGTGTTTGTTGAACTGGTGCGTCGTTGTTGAATAATGACCGAAACGCAGAAAAATCGCATGACAATTGAGACGCAGTTTTCATCTCGAAGGTTCGTTCTGTTTTTGAAGCCAGTTCCCGAAACGAATCGTTTCCTGTACGTAAAAGGTCATTGACATACGTACCAAAGATGCCAAAGAGACCGTAGTTGTCGTCGAGGTAGAAAAATGATGAATCTGAATCGAGTTGTTGCATCTCGTGGTCGAGTAGGTGGGGATGTTCCAAAGTTTGAAACCATAAATCACCTGATTCTGAGAGGCCATACAATAGTTGCAAGATTTTCATGAACTCTTCAGGCGATAGGTTCAGTTCAGGTACGCTAGATTCCAAGAAGTGGTCTCTTTCCCGAGGTATTGCTGACTGTAAATACGCCTGGGTAACATCGGATGTGCAAACGGAGAAGCCGTGGATTGAAGCCAATGCGAGTAGAAGTCGGGTAGATGCAGGTTGGAGCGTTTGTGACGAGTGGCCCATGAAGATTTTAAGCTTATCCGGATGGCCACCGATCACAAAACGCGCCTTATGTATCACCTTTTCATCTATCGTTTTTTTAAGCGTTAGTAAAGACCGCCCCAATAACACATTCTCGTTATCGGGTACTTCTTCCTTGAGCATAAAAATAAAAACCTTTCGCTAAATGAGATTTGAAATCTCTTTTTTTTCGCATTTAGCAATAAAGGAGCTTCGCGTCTGGGATCCTCAAGGGGAATTAATTCGGAGAGAAAAACGTCATCGGAAAACGAATAATTACGGTACGACATGAATGTTTTGTTTATCTTCTTCAAGAAGTCCTTTGAAAGTGTACTAGGAGAGATGTACGGCTTAAGTTGCGAGATGGAATAAGTTCTTGCTTGATTTCTTGGTAGATCAAATACATGCACCAGTTTACTTTTTCTACCGAACGGAGAAACTTTAAAAGATGCGAGGAATTCTCCGTTTTTCTGCGAATGCCCTTTTTCGCGCCATACCAAGATTTCATCGCCAGATTCATATGTGGCGTCCGTCGCTCGCGGAACATTGTGTAGAGCGCTCGTTCTATGCGCATCTTGCCCATGAGATTTTTCATCTTGTTTCTTGCTATAAGGGAAACGCTAGCCCTTTCGTCAGTTGTCATTTTGCGGTCATACTTTACCGGCATATTAATTCAGGGGTATTCTACAAAAAAGAGAGCTAACTGGACCAGGTCATCCGAGCCGGCTGTATCATTCATCTCTTTGGTCGCTAGGCCAAGCAGGAGGTCGAAATCTCTTTTCGGATGGTCGATCGCAAGTTTACGTATGGTTGAACGGATGGGTTCGTGGAAACTTTCGCAGATACTGAGAATGTTATGGGTTTCAATCCCTGTTTTTCCACTGTCAGTCCGTCTAGAGATGCCATGCGTATAAATCGTTCCCGAAATTACTGCCCTGGTCTACGATTATTCGATTCGGTGGACCAGTATATATCGCAGCCCAGCTTTGAATAAGGGCATGCCAGACGGTATTTGTTTCCATATTTTTAGGTCTCGTTGCGGCCGAGATGTCCGTTCTTTTATCGATTATATGAAGGATGGCATTATTTTACTTTTTAAGAGTTATGTAGAATACATCCTTAAAAATGCTGTATTCGAAACGAGCGCTATCAGAGCCAAAGGATACTCTGAAGCGTACCGGCACCGACGCGATCCTTTGGAATGGATCGCATCGGTTTGAGATGTCATGAAGAATTTTTAGTGTTGATTGTTCAGACTCAGTTCGATTAGTTCGTCGCAGTAGGTTGAATAATTTCGCTGGAGTTGGGTGTAAGGAAGAGCGATGGAGTCTCTTGAGATAGCCTGGGGTAAAGTGCGTGCTGTATGTGTTGGTATGGGTAAGAGGCCTGTGAAAGTGGAATGAAGAGCTCCTGACGACGGTCACGAACCATTCCTCGAGGTAATAGATTTTGGATTTGACTTTGAATTGTTTGCGGCGGGCTAAATTGCCATTGATGTTGTCAATAACCAAGTTCATAAATTCTAGGAAGATTAGTCACAAAAGCGGTGAGAAGTCTACGTTGACGACGTCAAGGCTGACTCGAAAGTCTTTTGTTGAATCTAGGGTAGCGAGCAAAAAGGTGGCGGTTACGAGTGATTTGAATACTGTATCCCCGAATCTGAAAGAAAAATTTGAGAGGAGAAGAGTGCTCTTTGTGTTGAAAAAGTTTCGATAGTGACGAGGAAGGATGTACAGATGACGCTGCGAGGTGCGCCACTGTCCACGAAAAACGATTGGGAGAAGGATGCAGATAGATGGGAGCCGTGGGTTAAGAGGTTCACTTTGTTGAAGTCTATCACAATGTTTGAGTCGATCGTGAGGTCTCTTGAGTTTGTATATTTCATATCAAATGGCTGGATGTCGTATGATTGAGAGTGAGAACAGAAGGAGTGGTTGAGGTTGGAGACTATTATTGATGAGTTAAGGTTGGTGTTGTCATCTTCTTCGTCATGCGATGGTACAATTGGATTCGGTGATGATAATTCTGTATTTAGTTTATCAGCTTTGTCTTCGGAATACGTTCCGTCGTCGTTCTCATCCGTGAAGTTGATTTCAGTTTGATGAAAACATTACTCCTCGACTTCATTGGCTATTTCTGATAGTATAACGACAGATTTTTGCCTTTCTTGAGGCGTGATGAGATGTAAAGTTTTTGGGCACCCGGAGAACAATTGTAAGAAGGTGTCCAAGGGGAGAATCCGAATTTGATGCAGGATGATCTCGTGGTGTTCTGGTTGTTGAATGATTTTCGGTTTCTTCCGGGTTGGTTTGGACGTTTTGTATCGTGTTCAGATTCGTGTTCAGATTGGAAGCGGTTGTTCTGTGTAGGATTGGGGGCTCTTTTTTGAAATTTTTGGCGGCTATTATTGAATCGTCTCGTTGGGCAGTTTGCATATTTCCCGAAAAGAGCTTGTTGAACTGATTCTGCGGTTTGGTTTTTTGCTAGGTTCGTTTCTTTCTCAGGGGTGATTGAGTGCACGAGCGCCGTTTTGAGGGATTTAAAGTTGTGGTTTCCGCTTGTTAAGTTGGTGCGGGGATTGTTTGCCCAACCGTATGATGCAACAGCTTAACTGAGAACCTTGATCCTGTAGATGTCTTTGCGGTATATCGAAATACAATTTGGATTTAATTTTTTGATGTAGCCGCAGATCTTAGAAAGACAGATGACCTCGTCCATTATTTCCTTTTCCAGCATAAAGTATAGTAGATCCAGGTGGTCAAGACGAAGTTGAACTTCTTTCTCTCTGTACGTCGAATCGAATTCGCCTACCATTATTTTCTCTATCTTCAAAAAGGACAGGATTGGTCGTAGTTGGAGAGGTAGAACGTTCTTGAAGGTTCTCTTAGTATGTTTTCAAGAAAGAGGGCTTGCATAGCGTTTGATAGATTCTGTTGTCGCGCTACGATCGAGTAGTCACGGATACTATTCGTGACTATCTCATCTAACTCGCCAATAAAAGGTCTTGGACTTGAAGTTGGAAGCTATTGACTAGGAGATCTGGCCAGTTTTAATCTGCTGGAACTTGGTCGTGTCGTCGGTCTTATCTTTTTGTTGTTCCTGAGCCAAGTCTTGAACTGGGTCTTCGGGATCTTGAGCTGGGCGATTGTTGCCGCGGAGTCCGAGAGGGTTGTGAGTTGGGGAAGGGAGCCTGTTGGTTATCGGGCCTAATTTTTGTGCAGTTACGTGGTGCAGTTGGGCGGTGCAGTGGGTTATCAAATGGGACTAGTGGAAGATTATGGGTCTCTCGGCGAAGGTTGCTGTAGTTGTGTCGGTAGTGGTTGGGTTCGAGAAAGTGGTGGGATTTCTGCTGCTTCAGGTGTGACTGGTTTGGTTGTGGTTGCAGGTTTTATTGGCAGCGGTGGCTGGTTACGTGGGTTTATCTTTCGCGTTCATGGTTAGGTCTGTAAAATCATGCGAAATTAATTATTAGAACTCTTGTTTATGCACGCGAGCGAGAGGTGAGTGATGAGGGTGTCATTTATAATTTGACCATATCCTAATTCCAGTTGCGAGATGATTGTGGGCGTTGGATCTGATAATTTGTAGATTTCGGCAATGTCTTTTAACAACGCAATAGGAGAGAGTATCATTGAAAAATATGCCTTGGTCAAGAACTCGCGATTGGGTGGTTAAAGATCCTTAAATTCGCGGAGCAATCCAACGCAGTCCGGCGGTAAACGGTCTGGTGCATCATCTGGGATATGATTATCACTTAAAAATGATTTCGTGGCTTTGATGAGATCAGTACCAAGTGTACTTTTCGTACTACTATTCAGCGTTCTTCTAACGCAGCGCCTAAATCGCGTCATTAGGTCGGTTGAGAAAATCTGCGAACGGCCATATCGTGAGATTGGTGGCAGTAGAGTCGATGACCCGCCTCCTTCTTCTGAATACATTTCAGATCATGAATTGGTGTAATAGTCGCTTTGGGGATGCAATTTTCTGTTGTTTTTTGGTTCTTCTTGATTTCAAGTAGACGATTTTTTTTTATTTCAGTGGTTTTAGTAGATTAAAAATAGTTTTTTTGCAGATGTTGAATGTTGAGTTTTTTTGGTTTGGACGTTGTAATGATGTTGAAGGTGTTGCTGTTGCTTCTAAAAGTTGTAAATATTTTCTTCTGTTCACGGTATTTTAAATATGGGATATGTATTCAGTGTAGCTCGGCCAGTGTTTTGTATGCTTAGTTGAAGTGGGATGTATTGTATGTAGGCGTTGTATAAAATGGTGTTTTTAACGTACTTTTTGATTGTTTTTTGTATTTTATTTTATATTTAAATACATTGCTTAGCGTAGTAATCACGGTGTTCATTAACAAGACCCGAATCCGGATTGTCAAAGGAAACTGGTTTGTGCGAAACAACTATATTCAGGACGATGACAATTAGCGTCGGTTAGTTGAATATTGCTACGTGGGTCTACGGGTGTATGCGAGGTGGATTATGAGGGTGAATTCGTAATGTGGATTTAAGGCGAATACGGTACCTAAGGTATTCAGTTACCGACATCAAAGCGCTCAGAGTGGTCTTGAGGTGAAAATGTACTGTAGTGACTTTTGAGGAGTGAGGATAATAGTCTATGTAGTTATAGAGGTTATCATTTTGGAAGGTGATGTAGTGCACGGGTGATGGCAGTAGCCTGCGTGCATTGGTGAATGCAAAGAAGGAAAGTGATTATACAGCTATCGTATGTAGGACTATATACGCGAGTCCGGTATCAATACAGAGTTTTGGTGACTTTCTGTGATTGGATATCAATACCCAGACGCTAACAGAAATTTAAAATAGGTTTAATTGTTGTATATAAAGTACGGAAGAGAAAGAAAGAGGGAGGGAAGGAATGGTGCTGGTGGCGTTCTTATACGGAATAAAGACGCCAAAAATGGAGACAGTAGTGATATTTGTTGGTGGAAGCTTGTAGCCTACACACAAGTAGATTACAGTAGCTATTTGATTCTTGGAGAAAACCTGTCCACAGTGTTTGTGGGTACCTTTCATTGGCGTTCGTGGTTCCAGTCACGACATTGTTGGATGCACTGTCGTGCGTGGACTGTACTCCTGTCACCTTTTACGGTGGTCAGTTATATGAAGAATAGAGTTGTTTAGTTACTGTAAGTTCCTTATATTAGTGTGTGTAGTTGTCGGTTTTAATGATAAAACCATTGTTGTAAATGGCGTAGATCACTTCAGTTAATCAATATTGAACATCTACAGTCCGATATGTGTTTGGCATCCTGCCACATTTTTATTGGTGCAATCAATACGTCACCAATGTGTTCCATTCAAATGCTTTCTCTCTCTAATAATTACACGATCGCCATTGGTTTTCAATGATACGAACAGAAATGGTCATGGGAGGACCGGGTTTCTTCGGACTAGATGTGGAAACCAGTTGATGGCTCTACCTATGGAAATAAAAAGATTTTTTTCCAATGTTCTGGACTAAAACCACCTTCCGTGCAAAAATAATAATATCTGAAATCGTAATAGGTTCTGATCCAAGATATTTCTCTACTACTTTCATCGTCAACTCTTCTGAGCCACCTGAAATTGTTTTCTCTGTGATGAATCATGATGAAGCCAAGGTGTATTGTCCATGTGACCTCATTATGAATAGATGGTCTTCGCCAATACAACTATTTCATGTTGGTCAAGGAAGATGTAGTTGACAATTCGTTCAAAGCTGTTTGGAAGATCGTGAATTTAGAAGAAGAGGATTCTGCAGGTGTCAGACTTTCGACTAATCGTTCGATCGCGGAAGGGATGCAAGAGGAAGAACGAGAAAATGCGGGATACCGATTTGAGAGTTAGTTTAACTGACAGTGGTCATGCCTTGTGGAGTATATGGTAGATGCTTGTAGATGTACAGGGATGTACACTACACACAGGATGGAACGCAAAAATACGTGTCAACCTACTGTACGAGACACTTGAGCAAACACAGTGTATCGGGGTTGTGTAATAAGATATTACACCAAAATGGGCACGACTTACTCTACACAATTCCATCAATGTACTGTAATGGACGGTGGTCACCCACGTGTAAGTTCAGGCCAGTACGGAGGGGCGCGTCCGGAGCATGATATATATTATATATGTGACAAACTCACACCTCGAGGGATACAATAAAGAAAAGGAAATCACTATACTCAAACGATCAATACCACGGAATCCTTCACCACGGCCAATCATGCAAAAAGACTGTCACGTCACCAAAGCACACAATGCCACTGAAAGGTGGAACGTGCGTGGCAAGTTAAATTGCATCAATCGGCCGGCCGCTAACAGGGCTGGGTAATTGAACATTAATCTGGGAGTCGACCTCTCGAAGTCCGTAACACTTGACGAGTCAGGACTCGACGATCAATCGTGCGCCACGAAGGCTAACGGGGGTTAGAGGATGCTAACAAAGGGAACCGCGATCAGCATATTAAGTAACCAACAGGAAAAGTAAAATAAGCAAAATGGTAACACGTGTAATTGACAGCGCTGAAAAACTTTTCCAGCCTGGAAAGGTACTGCAGTTATAACTGCTACTTGCCAGTAAGACTTCCACTAGAGACGGGTCTGAATTGAGCTCTGGAAAATTGCCGAAGCCCCCAGGACATAAGCTCCCACCTCAAGTCTTGAGTGTGGAAACATGAGCACCAAGTGTACAAGGATTTACAACCCAATTAAGAAGCATGCTACGATTCCCGAGCGATAGGATCGGGGGTCAAAGTAGGAGAGTATGGAAAAGTAGTTCGACGAAGGCAGACAGAGAACGCGAACGAAGCCTTTTACCGAACTTCTTCGACGATCTGAACCTACTAAAACCCATAGCACGGAAATCCCAGCACCTAGCTAACCTCAAGACCTGCCGATTATTCGATCCAGCTGTTCCTGGCAGATTCTCGTACAAGCATGAGGGAAGAACATCTCTTGAATTATTTTATCACTTCGTTTGGGCCCCATACGATTCGCGCATGTACCAAGCCCCTTCTGCATGAATGGAGGGACCTCCTCATGAAAGGAGGCATTTACGTAAAATCGGACAGGAAGAGGTCGCCATACGAAGCAATTAAAGATGTACTATATCGGGACAGTTAATCCATCCCAGGAAGCAATGTGGAAAAGAGAAGGTCGGCCGAGGGTACCGGGACAGAGGATAAAGCCCTGGAAAACAATTAAAGCAAGGATTTTGATATACAATGGAATGGTTGAGAAAATTATCATTTCAGTTTCTTTATATTTGCTTACTGTGGCGGCTTACAGCAATTTGATATCGAGTAAGAAATGCCCCTGCATCGGGGACATTTCCCGCTCAAGTTTCGTCAGTGTCACCAACAAGATTCGAACTCGCGGCCCTACCATCAATGCGATTGGCCGTAACCGACTAGGCCACACTGAAACGCGGCCCTGATTGTTTGCGTTTCTTTATAAATTTATAGTTCTTGGTTCTGTTAACAATGCTTACAGAAGCCCTATTCCCTAATAAAATGCTACCGTCGGCCGCTGCAGCGGGCAACCGGTCAGGACACACAGTCAAGTACCTTCGCGTTGATCGGCACGCTGCACCGTTGAGCAACTTTCTGACCGCTTTGTCATCCGATCATGGCTTCCCCAATTTCAACGTAAAGTCACACATTCCCTCAACATCTTTAAGCGGTGTGTCTGCCAAATCATTGGTATAGGAAACCACTACCTTCTTGTTCTTGAAGACAATATAACCAGTACCTTCTGCCTTTGTCGGCTCGCCGTTTCGCTCTTTAGGTGTTCAAGCGTATGTACAAGTAACCACGAGCCCCTTTCAGATCTTGTCATCATATCTATAGCCTTCTTTAAAGCTGGACAATTAAGAGCGTCCACAATGTTCGTTCGAACCGTTCCAAGCATTTTTGCTTCCCCGTCGGTCATAATTAGTAGGTTTTTCGCAAGCGTGTGTCGCGTGTAGAAATTGTCTGTGACATACAGTCGTCCGCAAACTGATGGATGTACTTTCGTTTGATGCGCCATTTGTAAACACCATAATGCCGACGCACTGTCCTTTTTCACCAGTGTAGTATCCAGTTTTCGTTCATACACTGACCTAAGCTCGTGAAATAACGTACAATAACTTACCGGTTGCCAAATTCCACTCTTATTTCCCGAATGGTTGTGCTACATTGAATTTAAGTACGAGATGTCCCAAGCAACCACCAAATAATATCTAATACCAAATTTGACTGGTTTAGACTTCATATAACTGCGAGTGCTTGTTCTAGCATTACATATAATCGTGTTATCATCTAAAGTGCTTACACCGACCGGCACAGCCACATCTGCACAATTTTCCAAGAAATGATCGCACATTGCTCGAGAATGCCAAAGTGGATCCATGACAGCCTCCTCATGCCTACACAGCCGATGTAATTGAATTAACGCACGTATTTTGAGGAATCGGTTTCTACTCAAATCCCTTTTGAAATCATCATTCCTGTAGAAGGTTTTCGTCGCGCAGCAGTCTTTCAAACCATTCAACTTTTTTATTGAAGCAGCAAGTTCCAGCCCGACATATGCGTATAATTTTCCAATACTTATTGAAGAAATTTCTGAAGATTAGCATTTTTGAGCCATGTTCGCATTGCTCCACTGACATACGCATTCAAAGAACGAGCGGTGCATGAACATGCGCAACAGTCCTATTTCTTTATGATTTATGTATGAGGTAGTAGCCGAGCTATTTTGAATTACATGTAGTTTCATTCGGCCTAACCACCTTCGAATATATTCTGCGTTCGTACTAAGGCTGGTTCTCTCTGCTGGTTCCAACTCAGCAACGTAAAACTCTTCAATGTCTTCCATTTCATTTATCGTTTCTTCGCATGAACCCGCTTCCTCGTAGTTATATTCTCCATCGGTGAGGTACAAAGACATAGCAGTTCTTTCGAAAAATAAAAAAATGGTTAGTTTCCCCCCTTTCTTCAATACGTATATAGAAATGAATTACTGTGTCTCTAAAAAATGACATATATCGTCCACCCCTGTTTTTGTTTGAATTTTTTTTTGTATCTTTCTAGCAGTAAATTTGGCGTCCTGCTATTCTTCGCATTACTTTTCTGCAGTATGTTTTGTTCCTTTTTTTCGTCGACTTTTTTTTCCCTTTTTTTACGGTCAAGTTTGTAAAGTTTAACTTTTTCAGATCTTGGTCAATGTTATTGCAGACTATGTGGCTTTCTTCCCAATTTCAGGTGCGGTCCGGATTTTTGTCATCAGGGGGTTTGATGTTTGTAAACCGTAAGAGACGGTTTTTTCCGCCTCTTTATAACTGCCAGCTTCTATTTTTAATTGCGTACCCTATTTCGAACCCTTTTTTTGGCGAAAGTTGACATCTCGCGCGTAAAGTGACCATTCCCGTCTCCGGTTGTTATAATTTCTCTTTCCAATCCCCATTTTCACTACCTACAATTTAGATACGTCTCTACTGCGCACACGGCAAAATCATCAGAACCCGACGGACGGTTCGGAACGTGCATGCAAAATCACAAAATTCTAACTCCCCCCTACTGTACAAATTTCCCGATGTACAGTGCGCTTTTCAGCTTTTTAATTCGCTGAACGGAAAAGATATTTTATTCCAGCCACTCTGTGGACTCAATTCCAATATGGCTCATCGGCCATGTTGCGCGTACAGTTTACAAAACATTTCTGAGTTCGTTTACTGTTGGCAGGAATATGATTGATTTTCCTACACAAGTCCGACACAAAAACCTTTAACCAATCGCGTATGTTTCTCTCTTCGCCTTCAAGGCACTTTTCTCCCCGTCCTTAAATGGTTAATATATTATTTATCCACCGGCCTTCCAAATCGCTCCAAGGGCATCTCTAACGGTAATCAAAAATGTAAAATGATTAAAAATTAAACTTACAAGTGTAAACTGTTGATTGGATTAGTTTTGAATCTCATTTCTTTTTCATAGCGAAATGAAAAAATAATCTAATCATAAAATTTTGAACCTAACGGTTCTCTGGTCAATTTTCTGAACACATGTGAACTGTTGTTGATATTGAAATCCTCCAGAACCAACACCACCAGATCGAAAGTTTTACCATTATCACATCAACAACGAAACAACTCAAATGAATAATTTTTCTTCAGATTCCAGTGACTATGAAGCAATCTGTTACCTCATTGTGTGTAATATGCTACCAGGATTAAGCGACGGACAGCAGGAACTACATAAGGGGTCCTCTTTAAATCGAACATTCGTCAATCGTGATTATAACGAAGCAATGAAACGTTTAGATCGCGACTATTTTTCGATATCTTCCAAATATAGTAATACTCAATTCGAAAGGCGATTTAGAATGTCAAAGAATCTTTTTAGTCGTATTTTGCATAGAATCGACGGTAGAGGATTATTTGTCAGACGTAAAGACGCACCAGGAAGGTTAGGCTTGTATCCACTCCAACTTCTAGTTGCATCGCTTAGAATGATTGCGTATGGAAAAGCAGCTGATTCAATTGATTAGTATACTGAAATATTGGAGGACTCTACATTAGAATCACTGAAAGAATTTTCTAAATTATTAATAGAAGAATTTGGATCCGAGTACTTACGATCCCCAACTGAGACAGATTTACGAAGAATAATGAAGATAAACACAGTATGAGGATTCCCAGGATTCATCGGCAGTACCGATTGCCAACATTGGGAATGGAAAAACTGCCCGATAGCCTGGGAAGGACAGTATAAGGGTAAAGAAAAAAACCGACCGTAGTGTTAGAGGCAATTGCAGACGGGGAATTATGGATCTGGAATGCTCACTTCGGTAGTCCAGGGTCATTAAATGATATTAACGTACTAGATACATCTCATACATTGGAAACGATTTATAGTGGTGAGTTCCCCCCGTCAATAATGTACAGAATAAACGGAATAACAAGGTCTAATTTTTACTATTTAGCTGACGGAATTTATCCAAATTGGACATTGTTTGTAAAGACAATAAGTGACCGGACAAATGACAAAGACGAAGATTTTTCTGCCGCACAAGAAGCACTCAGAAAATATATAGAAAGAGCAATTGGTGCTATTACATGTAGGTTTCAGATTTTGAAGCATCCATGTAGATTTTGGTACATTGAGTATATGTGTAACGTCGTAAAAGCATGTATTATTTTGAACAATATGATAGTTGAAGAAAGAAGGGATGAGTACGACAGTCAACTTTGTGCAATGCAACATGTTGATTGGGTAAAAACTATGTACAATGCTAACAAACAATTTACGTGGAATTCAAAAGCAGCAACTCAAACTGCATTACAAGAAGCATTTTCGGAAGACATATGGGCTGAAAAGATAGCACGTAGAATTGAAAGCATTAAAAGAACAGTCTGTCACTTTTCTCTGAAATATGATCTCATTGAGCACATTCACATCCTTAGAAATAATAAAAGATTAGGTATCATTATTTGCGTTCGAAGCTAAACTACCTTGAGAATTTATATTATCTTCCGCATTTTATTCATTACCTTCATTTCTTTTAACAATGGAAGATGTACAATTTGATGTAGGAGACGGTTAGGAAATAATTCCTACTTTTTAGCTCTCTTTTTTGCTCTTTGCAAGTATGTTTCACGCAATTTAGCAAAATATTCTGAAGTTTCTGGTAATCCTTGAGGTGCTGGTCTAGAAAATACTGCTATTTCATTTCTTTCCTCCAAACTGTCTGATTTACGTTTCGCGGCGTCTGCAAGTTTACTGACAGCATTCGTTTTTACTTCTTCATGAAAATTGTTTTTCGCTGATTTAATTCCAATTGGAAAACTTCGTCTCTTTTTATCAGTTGTATCGGTTGAATTACTATCATCGTCATTTAAAGATAAATTTTAGTTTTGTTTTTTTCAGATATCGTTAGATCAACTTCAATGTTTTCATTTCTGTCATTTATTTTATCAAATAGCTCAGACCATTTCGGATGATGTCATAAAATTAACCATGCTTTGAACCCAGCCCACTTCATACATTCAAGTGTAGTGTATTCGTAATTTCTCTTTTTTGCTTCGCCTATGTGAAGAGCAACGTCCATACTTATTATGCCATCTTCATTTGTACCTGTAGGTTCTGTAGCACGAATTTCTATTACTGATGATCTAAATTTTTGAATATCAGCAGATAGATCGCTGAAATGTTGTGTTACACTAACAGCAGTGCGGCTACCATACCTTCCTTCGCAAAGATGTTTATCAGTCGGTGCAAATTAAATAAAACGATGATGAATAGATTATTTGAACAATTTTCTAGTTTGATCCGTTCCTACTATAGGGTTTTCGCTTGCCGCCAACCACGACTGTGCCAAGTGTTCGTTTTCAGTATAGTCCCACCTTTTTCCTCGTCCAATTATCTCGGATATATGTAAAATTTGGCTGATGCTGAGACCTTTTTACCGACAATGGAAGAACCGTGAAGGAGGAGCGAATGAGAAAGAAGCGATAGGTGTCCTGAGGTTGGCTCGAGGAAAAAACGGCTCGTGGGGAACATGTCGACAAGTTTGGAGTTAATCAGCCAATTGAATGTGCCATCGTTTTTCATAATTTTCCTTCTTTCCATAAAGTTCATGATCTAAAAGGGTGTTAAATAGATCATGAATGAGATGTGAAGAAAGCGAATTATGAAATTCTTTTAATAACTATTCGCGTTAGGGTTAAGTATTTTGATAGAAAATGATAAAATTTTTCATTTATTTTTTTCACCACCGTTAGAGATGCCCTTACAATATTACGGAAGGAGACGAGAATTGTAAAATCGATATTTAAAAGTAAAATAATTGTATAGCGGAGTGCGGAGAAAATAATATTTCAGTTTCTCAGTTTCAAAGAAAAAGCAAATACTTTTTAATTGCGAACCAGCGTTTGCACGCCACTAAACCCAACCATTGGAACGCCTTCTGTTACTTGCTTGATAATAGCTATATAGTCGGCGAACATTACCATCCATTGTAATACGTAATAATAACGCGGGAATGATCGTCCTTTTCAACAACCGCACCGCAGCCTTTAGTCTAACATATCAGTTCTCTCTTTTACATAAAATTTATCTAAATACATATTCATTTAATATTATAATACGGCGTCCAATAAATGATTCGATTGTCGGTGGTGTCATACAATCCGAAGTTCACTGTTTTAATAAAATTACTCCTTTTAATATATCCGCTGAAATAATGTCGAAAGTGTATTATCTTTCCATTTACACGATAGAGACTCACTTTGGACTTCAGCAAATGAAAAAAAAATTCTCGGTTAAATACTCCCGAATTATATTACTGGTCTAGTCAGAATAGAAAACAGAGTATTCCAATATGGCATCAGATTGGCTCTTACATCAAGACATACACTTTCTGTAAGCTAATTCCATAGCTTCACCTAAACCGTACAGTAGCAAACCCAAAAAGGGACCTAACCATACTTGGGGATACGGCAATGTATATTATTAAATACCTGGAAAATGGAATTATTTCTAACACTCTTCCTTAATTATGTATCCCACTAAATCGAATTCCCATCCCAGTACAATGAAGAGAATGTGATTCACGGTTTAAATCTTTGGTCGAAATTTCAGCTGTATTCTCACCAGTTCGCACATACACTACTTTAATTAGTCCAGATTCTACAACCTCACGAATGTAATGAAACTTGACTGCAATATCCCTAATCATTATATAGTTCAGAATATTGAACTACAAAAGAGTATATTGAGGATTTGTTAAGGAGGAGAAAGATCAGAAAAAGCAAATCGTCGTATGATGCACCTTTGTTCTTCGAGAAAGAGAAAGATAAGATGAGAGGCGTCGTCGGCTATAGAGCCCTCAAAAAGATCACGAAATGGAACGATGCGCTAATTCCAAGGTCTGATGAGATGTTTCATCGTATTGGTGGAGCCAAGCTCTTTTCAAAAATTGATTTGAAAACTGGATTTCATCAAATTCGTATGAAACCAGAGGATGTTGAAAAGACTGCTTTCAACACCAAGTACGGACAGTTTGAATATCTCGTAATGCCAATGGGAGCATTTAATGCACCTGCTACCTTCCAGATATTAATTAACTACATTTTCCATGATTGTATGGATGAATTTGTAATGGTTTACATCGATGATCTGTTGATCTTCAGCAAGGACGAAGAAATTCATTATAAACATCTGAAAATTTTGTTATCCAGACTTCAAGAAAATTAGTTACATGCATCTCCAAAGAAATGCGAGTTTTTGAGAAAAGATATTGACTTTATTGGATTGCTCATTGGAAAAAATGGTATACGGATGAATCCTGAAAAGGTTGAAATATTCAAGACATGGCCGAAGCCTAGTTGTTTGACTGATCTCCAAAGTTTCCCTGGATTATTACTGTTCTTCCGTCGCTTCATTTCAGATTTCGCAAAAGTGGCATCTCCATTGACTAACCTGACGAAGAAATGTTCTAGAGTGCGCAACTGGAATGAAGAGTGCAACAAAGTGTTTGAAGTATTGAAGAACAAGATTAAATAGGCTCCAATTCTCATTGCTCCAGACTGGAACAAACTATTCAGAGGACATATCGATGCGTCACAGACCGCTGTTGAGGAAACATTGACCCAGATGTATGAGAATGGAAGGGACAGAGTGATTGCATACTTCTCCAAAAATCTGGTACCTGCTGAGAGTAACTATACAGCTAATTATCGGGAATTGTTGGCACTTGTGAAATTCCGTGAGAGGTTTAGATGTTACTTGGAAGGATCATCTTTTGAAATTTTTACTGATAACCAAGTGCTCAAACATTTCTCCACAAAGCAGAATCTCAGTAGAAGAGAAGCGCGATTGGTGAAAACCATGGAAAACTTTGGTATATTTCCGATCACTCTCAAGCCTGGTAAGATTCATGTTCTTGGAGATGTACTATCAAGAGCCCCACATGTAGAAGAAGAACCTGTCGTCAATGATTTTTAAGTACCATATATTAAATTCAGTGATGTAATACCAGGGTACAATGATGATCAGTGATTTGGTTCGATAGTAAGAGCTTTGAATGGAGATTGGCCAAGTGATGCAAAGCAAGATTCAAACTAGAAAAGATGGTTTCCATGTTCAATCTGCAATGTAAACGTCTCTTTTACAATTGAAAGCTATGTGTGACGAGGAAATCTGTGTCTGCGATTCTGCAGATAGCTCATGACTAAACTCTTGGAGGACATTTCAATTTTGCAAAGACTATGTCCAGGTTGAGCAATTTCTATTCGAGACACAAATCTCGAGATGTGAAGAAATACATCGATGCATGCATTACGTGTCAAAAATATATAAGGATTCCAATCAGAAAAAGCTAACGGATCCGCAGATACTGAAAATGTCTGAACGCAGATAGGGATCATTGGGCACGGACTTCATCATTAATGTACCGAAGACCACGAACTGTTATGATGCTATAACTACTTGGGTTGACCGATTGACAAGGATGGTGCACTTTGTTAAGAGGAAAGTCATGGACACAGCTATTTAGGCTGTTGATTCATTCTTTGAAAACATATTTAAGCATAATGGACTCCGTTACAACCTTGTATCGGATTTTGATAGTAAGTTTCGTTCTGTCTTTTGGAAGAGATTAATGGAAATAATTGGAATCCAGTTGAAGATATCAACTAGTCTACACCGTCAAACTGATGGAGCATCTGAGATCATGAACAGGATGGTCGTAAATTATCTGCGATGTTATTGTTCATATATTCAGAACGACTGGGGTAATTTGCTTCCTGCAGCTTAGTTTGCGTATAACTATTCTGTATCAGATGCCCTTGGTGTGTCGCTGTTTGAACTGAATCTTTTCTGAATTCCTAAGTCTCATTTGGATCTAATATCTGGAAGTGAGATTACTATTCAGGGTCTTGAGGAGTTTCGACCTAAGCATAAATCTTCTTTGGAAGATGTGCAATATTTGTACAAAGTTGCGAAAGCACGTCAAGCCCCGGAATCCTCTCAGAGATATAAGATGCCTGATTATGAAGTGCGATCAAAGTTATGGATTAACAAGACGCTATTCAAAGATGCTTATGCAAAGTCTCAAGAATCGGACAAGCTGACAGTTAAAAGATTGGGCCCCTTTGTAGTTACAAAGTTGATTGAAAAGAATGCCGTTAAGCTGGATTTACCGGAGCATATCAATATTCATCCTGTGGTACATGTTTCTCATACTTCACCATTCATGGAACAGGCTGTGGAAATAGCTCCTGCCATACCTCCTAGGCCTGCATCTATTCCAACGATGGAAGGTGATGAACACGTCGTGGGTAAGATTCTAAGTCATAGAAGAAATGGAAGAGGATGGCAATTTCTAACCTTAATGAAAGGTGATGCGACGCATGATGCGACATGGCAACCGACATCTGATTTTGTGGATGGAACGATGACTCAAGTTTGGCAAGAATATATTCGGAATAACGATATATTACCTCAGTATCATTGACGCGGACGTCAATAGGAGAAGGTGAGGAACAGTGTAACAATGTGATCTAGAAAGTTCCTGAATAATTATAATTCACCAATACAGTACATTATGTCAACGTGTAGTGGACACTGTGTACTGTATGGTTCAACTTAGAAGCTTTGGAAGTTTCTATGAGGGTATTCTGGATCAATTTGAACATTCTATTTGATCTAGAATGTATTATATTTTGCGTTTTTGTAATTATTGAGTAATATTGAGTAATATTTGATTTTAAGCCTATTAGAGGCTATGATAAAGGCTATAAAAGGAGGGGAACTGGGATGATACTTCAACCCAGAAGGTCTTAAAACTAGCCACCAACTAAGTAAAAGGAGTTCGATAAGTTTTTAACTACTGTTAGGGCATCTCTAGTTAGGCGTTGAGTTCGAATTTCTGAGTTTCGAACTCAACGCCTGGCACCGGTGAATAAAGGACTTTATGAGTAGTTTTTTAAATGGAATTTTTCCTGTACGGCGTTGAGTTTTTAGTTGAGTTTTTCCAGATAACCCAACGTCTAACTCAACGTACATTTGTGCACACATTACTAAAAGTAAACAAAAATCACTTTTTAAATTTCTGACCAATCAGAAAACTGCGTTACTGACGGGGACCCTATGAGACGGGTTATATTGACAACATGGAGAAATAAAATATTGAAACATGTATACAAGATGTACAGTACAACTACATCACTCCATTGTTGTAGGATGATGTAAGATTACAAAACATCCCGCCAAGATGGAGGGGGATGGGAAGGATATGCAATCCATTCACGTGTGATGACATGATTCAAAAATCGGTACTGAAATGTTCTGTGATGGAATGAAACATGTACCGATTCCGTTCGTGATTATATACTTCCCGTCCCCCTTTTCATTTGCAATACCGTATGAGATAAATGTCGGCTTCTCACGATGTTCCGTGCTCTCTGACCTACATCAATGACATTACTGACATCGCCGACATCGCCGAGACGACAGCGATATTTATCGCTTTTTAAGCGGCAAAATTTCTTCAGAAGCAAATTCCAAAAAAGGATGACCGAACAGTTATTTTTTATGGTCATTGGAGATGTCATTCAACCGACTAGACAGTGTGTTCACATGAGGGAAACGCAGAAGGAATCACCTGCATCAAATGGAGATCGTCCTTCAGCAATACATAGCGGGACTGAAACTGTACGTAGGCCTTGCATGAAACAGAGTAAGACATCTGTCCGTGAATTCATGGCGAGAATGGAGCAACGCAAAAAAAACAAAGAATCTATATTCAGTCCTGAAAGTGACGAGGATGTCATTGAAGGAGAGGAAAGCACGGAACATATTTTTAAGGAGAATGGAATTGGAGCTAGGGAAAGCGTGAATTTTTCTATGGCACAGACTGGGAAAGTGGCTGGTGAAAGCCGGATGAATGCACTGTGCCGAATTCTTTATACACCTGGTGATTCTGCAGTCAAAAAGATGGACCTCGGTATGATTAGGAGCCTATATACGAAAGGGTCAATTCGGGAAGTAGAATTTTCTGATGGAGGCAATGAGTATGTAGGGGAAGAAACAACCATCACACGGAGTGGCCAGATATGTGATCTGAGCAGATCTGGGGATAGACAACATCACAAAACGATCAAACGCATACTACGGTATGATAGTGAAGGAGACTGTGAAATAACCGATGGTCAGGACTGTAAGAAAACAGGGATGGACAGGTATGAGAAGGGACGACAACGCGGTCATGAACTGAATAGAGTTGACAGAAATGGGGTTAATAATGACAATATTGAAGTAAGTGACGAAGGGAAGAGAAAGAAGCCTGTTGGACGTCCTCGTGGATCTAAAAACCAAAAAAAGAATAACAATGTGGAAAAAGAAGTGGCCCTCAGTGGTCAGCTGCGGAAGTTCTGAACCTTGCCAAGGTGTGGGTTCTACAAACAAAACAACTTGTCCAAACTGAAGAATCTCTGTGGTTTGGGATTCAAAAACGTTGCTCCGAGCAGTTCGGTATGACCAGAACGAGGGCGTCTATGAGATGTAAATGGCCCACAGTTATCAGGGATTGCCAGTTGTGGAATTCTTGCTACAAGCAAGTCCTTGGGATGAACAGGACAGGTAACGGGCAGCATGAAGCATTACATAAACTGACACATGCCATTTACCAGAGTCGTAGACGACGAGACAGAGACATGAATCCAGGTATTGGAATATTCTTCAAATATGTTGTGGTAGCAGAATATCTGTCCACCATTCCAAAATTGGAGATGTGGATGAAAACGGCGGGGTGAATATTCAGCGGAAAGAAACATACAATTCTATTGTAGGGAACACGATAAGAGGTAAAGTAGCGGAAACAGAATCTGTAGTGACTGTACCGTCATCAAATGTTGCAAACAGAAATGGGAGGTCTGATGACAACAACAACGAACAGTCCTTGTGTCTTGAGGAAAGACAGTATACGTTGGACGGACTTGAGAGTCCGGATAGTACGACTGGACCTGTTCGCAACGAATCAAATTACAGTGGGAATGGAACACCTCAATCTACATGTTTGGATAAAGTTCGCCGCAATCTCAGAGATGTGGACAATGTTGCGGTCATGGGTTACGAAGAAGGGCGGGGGCGGAGACCAAGCGGTATTAAGTTAATTAAAATAATATCTTTTATTAATTAAATCAAATGTTGTTATTTCAGTGGTGAGACATGCTTTCTCTTGAACGGAACGATATAAAGACGTGTGAATTGTAATATTAATTATATTAAACAAATGAAATGT
>JAULBU010047351.1:0-13445 GCA_032358235.1 Odonthalia washingtoniensis | reverse complement strand
ACACACACAGAAAAAAAGAAAACCTTCTTTTACACTTTTCTGAGAATAGCGCTGCGCGCCTTCTCACTACCTCGACCGGGGCGACGCTGCGCGTCGACTACGTCTACGATAACAATCCCCCGGATTCGTTATAACTTGTGAACAATGGCTCCGAAAGTAATTTTCAGTTATACCATTGTAAATCCAATCCACCTACCGCAATATTATTTTTAGCACTGTCTTCAATAACATTCATCATTTCAGATGGTACTTTTGACGTTTTTTCCTCAGTTTCCTCTTTATTGAACCGACAAAACCATCGCAAACTTCAATGAAATACTTTCTTTTAGTCCTTCGATCACGGGACATTCGAAATACCACATGAACATATTTTTTTCTTTCCGAAAAGTTTTGGACGTGAAGACTAAGATGTTTCATAGTCACTGTCGTCCGTCTTAAAGATTTAGCTAAGTCGCAAAAATGATGTATCATCGATCCAACCTCATTTTCAGACGTTTTGTTAGGCCAGTGTCCTTCCGGCAGTCCATAAGTGAAGGATTCATTATAATTACTATAAAGTATGCCAAATAGGTCAAACTTAAGGCCAGCTATGAAATTAAATTGGCCTGGTTGTTTCGAAAGGTGTGGAAGGAGCACCTTTTACGCAATATCAAACACAACATGGACTGTTTCACCATCCATATTTTCTTGTGCTTTATCAATACAGGATTTATAAAATCTAAACTCATTTCCTGCATCTTCCTTACGTTTCTGAAAAATATTTCCCATCTGTAGTTTAGTATCATCATCTGCAGCTGTATATATCGCATTACAGTAGAAGGTACAAATATCACAAAAGTCAGAGCCAACTTTTAAAAATTTTAACCAAGAACGCATTGCTTTCAAACTTCACAAAAGGAGTTCTTACTAAGTAAATTAATTGGCACTTAATTTTTCCCGCTTGATTGACCAATTTCTCAATCTAAAATAGGCTTCCAAGATTTGGTATACTCGTAATGTACATCCGAACGTTATATATTACTAGCCAACCATCTAACTGTTGTTTGTTCCAATGAACCACGTCCTGTTGGACATGGAAGTGAATTAAGTTCAGCATATCGATTAAGAAATGCTCTTGCTACATGATTATTTGAAGTTTCCGTGTGCTCTCTGTAAGAAAAATGAAGATTGGAAAAGTAGTCACAAACCGATGGGTCCCTACCGATTCAATAAAAATCTTTCGGCTACAGCCCAAATGAAGTAAATGGTAGCTCTTAAAATGTTAACAATGATGGAAATGATAACACTGAAGACGGAATATCTTTCAATATGGCTACTTTAACTGGATCCTCGTCAAATATAAATAAAGAAGAAAAACTCGTTTCCCCAGTAGATGACTGTTCCCCGTACTCTGCTATTGTATTCACCGAGCTAACGTTAATGGCTGGTGAAATTGATCTTGAATCTAATTGGAAAATCTTCTAAATTTCAAAAGCATTAAATGTCCATTCACATGGGCAATATGGAATTGGTGAGCAACCAAGTCCGTCCAGGAAAGTACTTGTAAGTGTCAACAGAACTGCAAAGTCTGACAATAACCGTCCTATACCAATCACATACTTGGTTCTGGAAGGATCATCACAGTGGGTGATTGCTAGACATGTTACGAGAAAAGCCAATCTAGAGCACATCAACAGAAATGCGATTGATTTACTTGTTAACAACCAACAAGACTACATATCTTTGGTAAATGAAAAGTTTTTAAGTTATATTACATTTGAGAAATTCTTTATTCCTTACAAATGAGAATCTGTTTTCTGCTGTTTAAATGGAAATTTATTTATGAACATAACATGGTCAAAAATCACATATATTATCGATAAAGTACACAAGCATGTATGCGGGTATGCTTGCTTCACAGATCTGAAAATGTTGTTTCAAAGAAAAACATTTCGGAACGAAGAGGTCGAGCAATATGTAACACAAATAATGACACAATTACATGCATGTCGGTGCACAGCACCATCTCAACCGAGCCGAAAAGTTCCTACATCCTCATTATACAAAAAGTTTAATGAAGTGGTATGCGTTGACCATTTATACCTAGATGACATACGTGTGATGCACAGTATGGATCTTATTTCATGATATGTTGCCGGCTTTCTAGTTGAAACTGAATCTATGAAAGATGCAATCACTGGCTTTGGAGCAACTTGTAAATCTCATTTTTGGTCTCCATAGTGTGTAGTTTGTGACGGGGCATTCATTGCAGATTAATTTCAGAAATATCGGCTATATATGGATATTGATTTTAAGCCTGTTCCTCCTGGTAGTCAGAGTAGAAATGCTATAGAATCTAAACATAATGTTATTAGAAATGTATTTTTACGACTCAAGCAGGTAACAACAAGAAATTGGACATTTCTGGTTTGGTGTATAAATCCACTCCAATCAGCAATGATTTATATGGGAACGATAAGATGAGTGCCTTCGAATTAGCCAAAGGGTTCAGCAAACTAATATGGCCTAATATGGTAAATGAAATTCCTATTGAAATATTAAATGCTGATAATCAACTACAGGCTCAATGAAAATTAATTGACATCTTGAAATAAAAAGCAACTAAAGAATTACCACTCAATGTTTGAGATTTAGTGGAAGTTTATAAGAAAGATCAACACCAAAAACGTGGTACATAATCTGTGTCAAAACCTATTCTCTCCATAAACCAATCAGCTCGTTCAATAATACTCCCCGGTAATGCAAATCATGAACTTCGTGTGGAAATGGAAGATGTAAGACCAGTCATACTTCATGAAGGATTTTCAAAAACTGTACAAGACTCGCTCAACATTATAGATGATGTTATCGAATATCATAAAATCGGTACTAATAAAATTGCTCAAATCGGAGAAATTAATAACGACTTGGATAATAACAGTCAAAATGTTTATCATGGAAAAAATGCCGACTTCTCTTCTGCTCCTTCTATAAAACCATCAATTGGAGGCAAGATATCAGCGTATTGGCCAGATCATAAAGCATATTATCCTGGTACAATTCATTCTAAAACTGATAATGGTATGTTTAATATCAAGTATAGTGATGAGGATAAGGAAAGTATCGATATAAAAATATAAAAATGGAATGTCATACAAGCTTCGTTTGTAAATCTACAACTTAATGAACTGCAGAGTACTGGGGAAACAGTGTTGAAAAATATGCTCGAACAGTTTAGTAATAAAACTTTCATTAAACATGAAGATCCAGGCTTCGACCAATTTCCATTAATTAACGCCTACACTTCTGAATAAGCAAGTTTCATGAAAACTGTTAAAATCATCCCAAAAACGAAACTACCGAATGGAGCTAATATAATTAGCAGATATATTATTTACAAGGTTGAACAAGATGATAATTGTAAATTAAAACTAAAAGCGAGGATTCCCCCTTGTTCAAATCAAGATGATTTAAAATTTGAGTTAAATACAGACTGCGCTACTTGTCCTCCAACTGGTCTTCATATATTACAGTCAGTAGTATCCTCAAATAATTGAACGATTTATAAAGCTGATATTACTGCAGCATTCTTGCAAACTGAAACAGAAAAACAAGACGTATACGTTCGCCCTCCTCGTGAATGTGAACATAAATCAGACTGTGTTTGGTTATTAACAACGGCAGCTTATGGTCTGGTGAACAGCAGTGCAAAATGGAAAAACCAGTCTGATCAAGTGTTATTAGATTATGGACTTAAGATTTGGAAAGTAATACCTCAACTGTTTTTTAAAAAAGAGTCTAGGAATTTGATACTTATCATAAAAAAATGTGTAGACGACCTTAAGCTTCTGGAAGTGGAAGAAATGCAGAATAATTTCTTGATAAATTCCACAGTAAATTCAAGCTGGGAACTATCAAGAAAGGACCATGGTCATTTATTGATAGTTCCCAACGAGCCTTCCTGCAGGGAGACTACGGTTCTTTGGCTCTAACATATTTCAAAATTATAATATGTCAATTGAGCTAGATGCTAATGATAAATTAAATACAGAATGGAACTGAAAATTTGAAGACATAGGCGTAAAGAACCAGAAGAAGCTATAAATGAAATGAAAAAATCAGCTTTCAAATTAGTCAACAGCTCTTGAGGATGGATTGGAACTTAATCCTCGCCATTGTGTTCATTTTACAGTAGCTTCCTTCAACAAAAAGCAAGCAACATTAAAGTATCTTGTCTAAAAGAACAACTCAACATTCTTCGACGGTTGAAGAAAATTTTTACAATGATATCATATCCCAGACAATCTGATTCTGTTAAATATGAACTCAGTGTTTTAGTGTTCAGTGAAGTTTCCAAAATTGATGATGTAGGCCAGCTGGGTATTGTAACAGGACTATTGGTAGGAGAAATTAGAAAGCACCGTATCTACCCTGTTGTATCATGGTTGTCTTATAAGAATGAAAAATCTCTTAAAAGCGTACCTGCAACAGAAATTTAAGCTGCTGCTGAAGGAATTGACCAATGGGAAATTATCGTACAAGCGTATTCAGAGTTATTAAACTATGATATAAAACTACGACTGTGTCTAGATTCTAAGCTTCTTTTCTCTTCCTTATTCACCCAAAGAAACTCAATTGATAAATCTATTCGTGGTGACGTTAGCTGAATTTGATTTGAGTTTCCAACCAGAGCAGTTAACAAAATTTCATAAATACCTGGAAAAATAAATTTAGCTGATCCACTTACGAAAGAAGACAGTAACTTAACCGAATTACTTCAACATACAATGTTTAATGGTACATTTAGTTTGGAATTCAATAATTTACTTGAAACCAAAAATTCCGAGAAGCATTTTGGTTAGAAAACAAAGGTAATATGTAAAATACAATATGGAACAGTAATATCCATAGCGTAGGTAAAATTATGATATGACAGCTATATATCAAATGGAATAATTAGTTACATGAGTAGTAATAATTATTAAGTGTTCTTTAGATAATAAGGATATCTAAATAAAGAATTGAAATAATTATTAAGGAAGTCATAATATTTATTACATGTTCAACTCACGTCAAATTTTAATGTTCAAAAGAAGAACCAAAATAATTATTAAACATGTAATAACTATTACATGTTTAGTCTTTCGTCGTTTTGCAGATAACATAAATAAGAACTCAGAACCGAAATGAATAAACAAAAGTATTATTTTATCCTTGTACCAGCTCCGAAGCATGTGTGTTTAATTGCCAAACATTACGTCAGTCCGTTTGTGACTATCAGCGTCACGGAATCAAAACGAGGTTTGTCATTTGCAACTAGCAGCAAACAGTATTGACAGTGTAACTACCAGCATTAAAAGGCAAGCAGCCTTTTCACACACCATAATCGACATTACCATACAGTAAAATATACTGTGAGCAAAGAATATTATATTCAAAGAATACGTCCAACCAACCTAGCACACGTATAATGTTTACTCTCTGTAGCTAAACTTAAATCGTTTAAATTGATAATCGATGCAAAGAAAATCCAAGAGATCCATTTTAGAGGCCATCTTTTCTATCGGTAACAAAACATAAAACATAATTATATTATGAGTAAAACGTATCAAATTAAAATATTATATAAAAGCATCTTGAAACATAGAACAGACTCATAAAACAGAAATAGTAGAAATATGTTATATTTTCAGTAGAAAATGCCTTAACGTTATTTTGTAAACGTTTAGGTAGTGTACTGTAAATAAAAGTGATATGAAAATAGAGATTGATATTCCCTCTTCTTCTTGTCGTCCGAAGCACCGTCATTGGTATTGGTTTAAATTACCCATTTTTCAAATGGATTGTCTGAAATAAAACTTGATAGGACACGGTCTAAAGTAATATCGTTCTTGATTTTCGTTAACGCATCTCCTAAATTATTCACCGAGTTAACAAATGACATCGTATCAATCTTGAATTTAGAATATGACTGTTTAATTGTTTTTAATTCAACCATCAAGCGCTTCTCGGTAGTGCTTGTTGCCTTGGTCACAATATCATATAGCGATAGACTATCAGTTATCATAGTTATAGGTATTTTCAGTTCTGTGATAGATTCTAGATCGAATTTAATAGAGTAGGCCATATAGAATTCATCAGCAAATTCCATTGTCTCACTAAATATTACAGATCGACTTATACGTTTTGATTTATAGGAAGCCCAATATAGTGACTGGAATATTTTATATTTGTATGTCAGGAATATAATGTACTCAATCTGCGAAGATATATCGTAATTTGACGCAAATAACACATCAGAATGAACTTAATTTAAGACTATTCTTATCTAACTTAGGATATTTCAACGGTTTATATGTAGTCTTATGAAGTTTTTAATGATTTTGTTTCTGTCATTTCTAAATTTCTTTGAATTTTTGTGACAATGTTTTTCAGTAACTTGGAATGATAAAGCAACTGCGCAAGAATTATCTGGTCTGGTTGAGTAGTCCGTGAAAATTTTGCTCTAAATATTTTATAGTCTGCATTGTTTTGTAAAACTTTAATCTTGCTGATGTATTGTTTCTGATGAATATCGATACTTCCATCGTTTTTACTTTCAATTTGAACACCTGCGAATTGTATATTGTCCCATTCTCTTGGCTTGCATTGAAAGTTTGGGCTTAGTGAGCTTTGTAAGTTTACTATATTCAGTATTAACACCATGTAATCTTCCATCAGCGTAAGTAGAACCCATTCTTATTAGTTGCTTGTCAATATGATTGAATAATAATGCAGAAATGGGTATACATGAGTCCATACCCAAGTCATTTTATATATGATTTCTAAACGTTTCACCCCAATAATCAACACTATCGGTTAGATCGTATAACGGTTTTAATAGTTTTATAATTTCATCTGTTTTCAGAGTAAATTCCTTGGCACGTTCAATGTAGACATCTCTAGTACACTTTTCCGTACTTTGAATATATGCTTGGGTGACGTCGGTAGAGTAAAAATGGAAGCCAAAAATTGCGGCTATGCCTACTATTATCTGGGTTGAATATTGCTTAAAGACAGAGGTTTCATGGACTAGTGTATGTTTTAATATTTTCTCCATATTCTTGAACAATGAAAAGAGATTTCCATATTTCTTTATTAGTTCCGTCGTATTTAATGGCTAAAATAAATCTGTCTCTTAGTATATTTGCATCCTTTCGAACATTTTCTCGACAAATTATCTTCCATGTTTGACGAAGTATTAATCCTTCTATCTATTTATTTTTGTTTCTTCGAATTCCCAAGCTGTAGGATCGGATGGTTTAATAATTTCAGTAGTAAAGACTTCACTGGAAGAGTTTTCAGGTTCACTGTTTGATTTAAGTGAGATTAAAATTTGATTGTAGTCCCGGAAAAATGGTTTCACCTGAAATGAATTGAAGGTTTGTCGTTTCGTTCCGTCTAGTGTTTGTACTGTGATAGTCTTACCGTGAACGTGACATACAATTAGAGCTCCTACCAGTTCCTTTAGTTTCTATGGAAAAATTAAAACGTCTTCTCCTAAGTTGTAAGTTCTATCGACAGCTGGGGGTATATTCCTTCTTAGTGCTGCAATAATTTCACGTCCAGCTATGATAGAATTAATTTCCATTTATGCTAGAGATAATGCTTTCATTAGTTCCTTTTGACGAGGTAATTCAGTGCTTATAATTGGATCTGGGTATAATTCCAAAAACAAAGTTATATGGTACTAGTCCTTTGTCATTTATTGTATCGTTAGTAGCTTTAACAGAAATGTTTAGAAGTGAAACTGCTGGTATATTTTCGTGTTGTAGCCTAACTTTGTTGTAAATGCGGTGAAGAGGGCCATATAAATTCTCGCCTATTCCAAAAGAACTATGTTCCTTAACTCCTGACAATCTAAGTTCAATTCCCAGCATATCCGATATATTTTTCCATCTTTCGGACGTAAAAACAGAACCTTGATCAGCTCTGAGTCTATTTGCGTAGTCTGTATACATTACGAACCATGTTTATATAAAGACTAGGCAAAAAACTTCAACTGTCTGTCCGTAATTTACTGTGTTGGAATCCGAAAAAGATGGCTGAAGAGAATCTGGTATCTGTGTCTACGATGTTTGATACAGTTTTACTATCTAACCACGTTAAATCGATGGAAAACTAGATTTTCTTCGGATGGAAAGAAAGCTTTGAATCTTATTGGTGGTGGAGAGATTTTCTGACATATTGCAAAATATTCTTATATTTTTTCTGATGTGCGGCTTGTTTCGTAATCAGTTTCCCAAGGCCTTGCTGTTTTCAAAAAAGTATACAGCTTGTCAGATGTTTGGGTCGAAAATACTCTATGTAGTTTTATCAATTCTTGTGAAGTAAAAAATACTGCATTGTCTACATTCCATTCTAAATATACATGTCCTTTTCCTTCATTGCAAGTTGAAGGGATTTTTAAGTTTTATTCAGTACAGAATAATGTGTTTTCTACTGTATTTACAAAAATCTTATATTTATCCAAAACATCTGATCCAATAAGGAATGGAACGTCTGCTCTGACAACATCTACTTTGAGTCTGATGAGACGACTTTGCAATATTGGTATTTTAATAATGATCGCGTCTGTAGAAGGTTGTTTGTCAGATCCAAAGTTGTATTTGTTTTTGAATGTTATGAATTTGAACTTATTTTTAGTGAATTTTGAATAAGCTAAATATTGGTTAAATCCAATTACTGTGGTTTATGCGCCGGTGTCTAAACATGCCAAATCTGAAGTAGTATAATTTATGTAAAACGTATATTTGATTGGAATAATAGAAAGTTGAGTGTAAATCTGCATCTTGTTCATCATCCGATTCTGCGTATTGTATTAAATTAAGAATGTTTCGTTCGTTGAATTCTTCTTCTAATTCTTCTGTTGAGCTATTTCCGTTTGGATATTCGAGTTCATCTGAACGAATTCAATCTTATGTTTGGCGGCACAATTCGAATAGAATAGTGCGTTCTTTCCCAGGATTATGTGTAACCAGATTTTGGACATTATTTATTAGTTTATTTTTATTAGGACAATTTCTAATTTGATGATCCGGACTATTACAAGTGAAGCAACGTCCTTTAATATAATTAATATTCCTTTTATACGTGTTCTTAAACCTATCGTTCTATTTATCGTTAAATCTGGTGGTATATTTGTTTCTGAATCTATTGTTAGGCCAGTTTTAGGAAAAGATGTATGGTAATGTTGAAGAAGATCCATTACGACTTGGAGCTTCATATCTTCCTTTTCCTTGATGTTTTATACCTGGAATCGAATTTGTCTGGTTCATTTTAATTTCATCCCTATTCATACCTTCTACTTGCTTCTGTTCTTGTAGACATGCAGCATCTAAAGCAGCGTAAAGTTTATGGAAGTTCCAGGGAGGAGTGGAGGTAACACGTTTTGCTAATGCGCTACATACCCCGTCGAAACCTGCGACTACCTCGATGAGGTATTATATTTTCGCTTCTTCTCAGGGATGTGATCTTGCTCCTTGTGGTGCGAACAGCGTTATTTTGTGGCGAAGCTCTTCTGATGATTCACTGATAGATCCGTCATTCTGTTCCATGATAGTTTTAAGGTGTAAACCTTGTAAGTACCTACGTGCACGGTTTTAGCTAGTTATGCTATCGAATTGGTGTTGCATTACGGCGCATGCATCTTGAAAAGTTGAACTTCCCCTACCTTAAGTCTATAGAATCTTTTAGCATCACTGTAAAATAGGTTATGGAAATATTTCAGTTTCTACTGTTGGTCAAGATGGTAGTCAGTACAGACATCAAGGTAGTTTCCAATTCATTCACCTATATCTTCACCTAGTTTACCCGTAAACTTGTTATATTTCTTGAAGCAACTGAAAATACTTGGAACAATTTTTCTTTCCCTGTATTTTTAGTCATATTCCTGATTCACAGGACGATCGTTACCGTTGTGCAATCTGTCGTGCGAGATGGATGTATTTTGTACAACTGCCATACACTGACCTAGTGCTCTCAATTGGTTTACCGCTAACATTTTATCGACATTGTCTGTTAGGAAGAATGCACTAAGACTCCAAAGGTTCTAGTACACTATGGGTGAGAATTATGTTCCATACATCTAAGGAAGAAATAGTCTCTTATGAGCCTCCAAAGAGTTGTTGGTCCAGGAAGGTTGTCCATGTTGTACAGGAATTCTATAGTAAGTTCGTCACGCATCTGTATGACACACGTGGCATTATCTATGTCATCATGTTTTTCATGAATCCTTCCAGAACCCTCAGTGTCTTCGGAAAAGGATGTTGGCTTCCAAGAGGTGGAGTTCCAAATGTATTCTATGTGTGAACTGGGTTCATGGGGCCCAAATGGAGATTTTGGTATGAAACATACGTAGTAGACTACGTAATGTGCAGTTTTTGCCAAAAATCTGCATATAATCTTGAATGGGGACGGCATGGACCAAAAATGTTTTAATTTCATAAACGTTTTGAGGAAAATGCGAAGAATGGACGTGAGCTTTGAAAATAAACGAAATGTTATTTATGTGATACACTGTAAATAGTAAAATTTCAATAAAATTTGTAATAAACTAAAATTAAAACTACTGAAGTGGTTCTTAGTAAGACATTGCATGAATAACAACGAAGTAAACTGATGAAAAAATCTTACTAAGGTGAAAAGGAAAAAATGAAAAATCTGATTTTTTAGAAATATTTATTGGAAAGATGCGGGAGAATGTATTGTTACTGAAATAAATAGTTGAAGTAAGTCCAATCTACCTTGGCTGGTACAATTGGTATTTCTCGTATCGTGAAAAATACTCACGACCATAGTCCAAGTAGAGTTCTTCACAGACATCTATGTTACTTGAAGGCACAATGTCCAACATCGAATAGTTGGAATAGCATGTTGATGTTTTGGGTCTTGAAAACAACTTCCATGGCACATTTGGTGTTCTTGGTTTTATCTCCCCTTTTTTAGCCTTTTTCATGTCCAAATCACCCGGCACAAAACGACTGTCGTTAATGTATCGCATTGCTCAAAACTGTGGTGGTACAACCCAAACGAAATGACGGTCCCCTTTCTCGTCTGTCGCTTTTATGTCAATCTCCGCAGCCCATTCTCCAAAGTATTCAACCGTTACCTCCAGGAGGCCCTCACCATATGTTCTTGACAGCTGATCTTGTGTACCAAAGTCTGTGTTCACCAGAGTTCCGTAGTAGAAAACGATGGGTTAATTAGGTCCGAAACTACTCTCACTGAGAACACCGAGATCAGCTTCGAGGTGTCTAATTCTTGATTTTCGTACTGAAACCGAAAAACACAGAGCACCAGCCTCGAAACTAAGCAAGCACCTCCGATCCAAGGTGTGAAACATCGAAACGTACTTTACATCCCATTTGGATATTGGTACATTCTTACACTTCTTGAAAATTGTATAGTCGTTGTATATTGTTCCAAAGTAGTGCACAATGTAGTCTGGAAAGGTTCGAACATGCAAAAGGTCACTTGGTGTCTTCCACATATCAACCCTCTTCCTTACCTTTAATACACCCATTTCCGTTACAAATCTCTCTGTCGTGGATTTCTTTTCTTCTGGAAGGTGCGGGCTGCTTCTGCTGTCAATTTTCTTGTTGCGTTTTTCCGTACTTATTTCGTCGTGATGTGCCAGTATGGGATTTTTTACGTGATAGTGATTTTTTAGTACGCTATTGGGTTTTAGGTTTGATTCGTTATTAAACATTTTGGGCTCTACGTGTTGTGTTTTCTTTAAATTTACATCATACCAGTTGGACTTCGATCCGGGACCTGTAGATTTTACCTTGGTGTAATCATAATCTTGGCCCAATGACGTTAGGTTGCCTGAAAGTTTAGTTTCTTCATTTGCTGTATGTGAGGTTGACAAATCTTCGTTTTTCATGTTGCATCTATGCAGGAATGATAATTCTGAAAGCTGGCTTCTACTTCCCTACTTTGTTCCATGGTCCAATATACCATGTCACTGTCCTCACTTTCCCTGTCTACCCATTGAACTTCGTCATTCATTTCATCTTCTTCACTCTCATCTTCGTCGGCGTTATAAATCGCATCTAAAGCTCCTACCGTGATCAGTGCTTCGGGATGCTTCTCTTTTAGCTTTCGTATCGCCGCTGATACTTCATCACGTGGTTGGCGATCATTAGCGCGATGGTCTTCCCTGCATACCAAGCATCCCTTTGCTCCCCTCATCCATGAGGATTTCAATTGTTTGGGTTCGTATCTCTTTTTACTAAACTTCTTCTTGTATGACTTGATCTCTCTTCTTGCGTTTCCCCGGAACTTTCTTCCAAGTGAATAGATTGCTTCACTATTCTCTTCCTTTTCCATGATCATCGCCATATTGTTGCTCCTGCCGTTCGGGGTTTATCGCCGAGACTATTTGCGATCTTATGGATCGCGTCTTGTGCCTTAGTTAGCATCATATCCTTTAGCGTGGCTTGTATTTCTGGCACATACACGGCGGTAAGGAGTTGATCAATCAAGTAACCATCCACTTGATATTTACTATCAAATTATTTTTTAACGTCACGAGTTGCGTCACGAACTTTCTGAAAAATGCTACCTCGCTTTCATCTGGTCTGTTCTGCATTTCCTCAGATAGTCGCGTTGTCTGCCACTCTACTAGTATTCTCGCTCTCTTTTCGGTGCTTTGATACCAGGATCTTAACATATTAAGGGCTTCGGTGTGAGATATACACCTCTCATGGTAGTCATCGAAAAAATCCAACGCACCCCCTAAAATTATGGGGATGGCTTTTAATTTGTCTATGTCAGGTATGTTGCACCTCTTTGTCAAAATTCCAGATCTTCTTATTGACCGTTCGAGATCGTCTTCGTATGCTCCGCTTAATTTGTCTTCCTTATCAAAGGCTTTCACTAGCCCATTTATTCCTAGTCCGTTTTGGTATCCTCTTCCGTCATCAATGTTTTGTAATTGTCTACCTTGGTGTGCTATTAATATATGGTGGTGTAGGCGGACTTCCTCTCAGTCCTTTTGGATTATAATGGAGGTTTATATCTTCTTTATAATCATCACCAGAAGATGGGCCATCATCATCTGGGTTTCCAGACGAGTTCTGGGTACTGCATCTCTTACTTGGTGTATTAGTTACACCTTCGTTATTGAAATCATAATTTCCTCCCCTATTTCCGTGTTGTCTTCTTCTTTTCTTGATCCAGCCCCCCACTTAGATTTTTTGCCTTTTGATTTGGGTTACTCCCTCTTCTACATCCTTGCTTAACGTTATCTTTCTATCATATTCATCCACTGGTATGTGGTTCGTCCTATATATTACATCGGTTATTGAGTTCACTCTGCTCTCACGGCCTGATGTATCTACGTAGACATCTCTTGTCACTAGAAAATCGGACCATATCGTCACTACTGGTCTACTCCATATTTTTATGGATCGGGGTCTGAA
>JAULBU010047340.1:0-13446 GCA_032358235.1 Odonthalia washingtoniensis | reverse complement strand
AGAGTTTTGAATAATGCCCAATGTTGTTTAATTGATCAATAAATGTAGGTAAAAGTCTCAAAGTCTCGAAATTTTGTCCTCGCATTAATTTTAACCATGTTCCTTAACTCTATAAGCGAAGTAATCAGGTGGAATCCTTCTTACTTATGGCCCAATGAAGGTTCTTATATGTTGACATGTAATATTGGGTGTTTTTGAAAGGGTTGAAATAATGATTGGTGCTAAATTCTTGGGCATATATGCAGTAGATGTGTTGCCAAATAATGTAGGAATGGATGAGCAATTATGTTCTCTGAAATGTGTTGTGACCCACCGCAAATTTCTTTCTATGCGAATAAAGAAATAAAACCAGCAATTTGGTTGAGCACATCTTGCTATTATTCAAGTTTCAGTCCAGCAAGGAAGAGAAATTGTCAAATGACTTGGAATGTCTTTCGTGACAATATCACGATTAAATGTGTGCCTTCTGTTATTAACCTCACTGTATTCGCATAACGATAACATGACACAGTCACTAGAATTGAACACAGTGCCACTTGCAATAATATGTTGAAGTTATAATAACTCAAGCACTGTTCGGGGATGTTGCTCCATATTTTCCATGATATTAATTACGACGCGATGGTGATAGGCTAACGTGGAAAGTGGTGGGGCCGTTTATGGATTAGTTCGTTCATGTCAAGGGAGTTTAATGAACATTTATGTAACCTCTTATTTAATATAGTGATCTATTTAATATAATTCCAATCATCTAATATAATCTTGGACAAAATGTCCTTTGCATAAACACAATTTATAAGTGCATGAGTTTTGGTCCTTTGATTATCCATCTGGTCCAAATTGTAATAATTTAGAGTAGCCGAACTCGAAGACACATAAACATCCCGAAAATCATGTGCTGTTGAAATGTGCTAAAAATATTATGACTAATTTTGAAATATGCAATTTTTGTCATTAATTTATTATTAATTTTGATTAAGAATAGTTGTGGAACGAATATTAGTTGCTCAAATCCAATTTTTTTGAATAGTGTATCACTAACTAATTGTCATTTTGCATTTGAATTATCAAGGCCATAGGCTGCAGTTAAGAGAAGCCAATAAAACTTACCCCAATCTTTGCTCTCTGTAGGAGGAACCACGTAAATATCACGTTGCGCCTCTTCACTTTGTAAAAAGGCACCTTTAAAATCAATTTTTGAAATTTTCCAATTAAAGATAACAGCCAACGATAAATTAATTCGTATTCCAATTGGAGGACACGTTGAGGAATCTGTTTTCAGATTTTCACGCTCATCATCTTTATTTCCATGGGATGCAATTCTAGCCTTTATTTTTAACGTATGATTATTATTGAATTTAATTTTGTAAAGTACATGACTTGATATTATATTTGCTCCGGGTGGCACATCATCAATTGAAACAATTTTTACGTTTTTTTGAATTAATCTTCTTCCGTTTTATAAGAATTCTGTACTGAAGAATATTGAAGAACTTGTGCCTGGAATCTCATAAAATCTTTGTACCTAAACATTTCAACATATTGTTTTTTAGTTTTTGTACTTTCAGTTATATCAAGCTCACATATATTGTTGTTATTTGTAGCAACTGTTGACGATAAGTAATCTGCTGTATATTTCCAAGTTTCATTGTCAACATTTAATTCTTCGATATCACCATCTTCGTAATTTACAGTAAATTCTTGTGTCTCATTTAGAAACTCGCCGACAGTACCAGGAAAATATGGTTTTTCATCAGGCCAATATACACTAATTTTATCACCTGTAATTGGAGTTTTTCCAAGACTACTAGTAGAATCATTACAAATGTTGAAGGTGTTATCTGGAGATATTATAGAAATTGATTTATCTGAGGTTTCAACTGAATTTTTGGGAGATTGTTCCATTGAATCGTCAATGACATTGCTGACTGAGTTTCCTAGATCATCAATTGCTTCTTGGGCATGTGTTGCAAATTCACAATCAATGATTGAGGGTCTTACATTTTCTAATGCAGCTTGAATTTTTTTACCATGTTTTCCGGGTACTGTAATGATTCCGGAAGGCATATCTATTGATAAAACAGTTTTTTGCTTCTGTCAATTTTCTTCGTTTTTAGTTTTCAAGTTTTATGTATACATCAACAAGGTCACCAATAGATAAAGATGGATTTTTTACAGATTTTGACCTCAAAATTAATGTTAACTTGCTTTTTGATACCATTTTATCACGTGCCTCAATGATCTCTTGTCGTATTGGAATTGGCATTGAACCAGATATTAATGGTCGTGTATATCCTTCTGCCAATTCTTGAGAAGATACTGTATTATTTCCATACAAATCATTGGAAATTCTAATTGATAGTTGAATTATTTGTTGGTCACTGCAATAATACTCGTTTTTATTTGCGTTCTTTATTCGTAGATATATATCTCTTATAATGCGATGCTTAGATTCGAACACATTCTTGTCATGTTTTCTTCCTGGTATCGGAGATGGTTTTATACCATACATTTTCATAAAGCTTTGAAAAGATTCATTTTTAAAAGCCATGTCAAAAATAATTGAATCAGGAGACCAGAAAGGAGAAATCCAATGAGATTCTATAATTGCAATGGAACATTCCATTGAATCTGCATTAATTATATCTCCAGATGAGTATCGAGTAACCGAATCCATAATATGCATCACTCGATGGTCACCTAAGTGCATATGATCAACACATACTACTTGATTGAAATCCCTATTTAATGTTCCAAGAGACACTTTACGGCTGGGCTGTGGAACAGATGTTGATGAAAAATCATTACAGCGTTCTATTTCGCGGCACAAATATTTTTGCGCTTCAATTGACCAATAATTATTTCGTGTAAGCAACGTTTTGATGACGGAATAAGTTGCATGCCCACACACCTGTTTGTGTACTTCATCAATAATAAATTTTACATCAGTCCATGGTCTATTATCAGTTCTACTTAAAGGGGAAGTATTTACTGTATTACCACAGACACCACGTTGAAGAAAAACATCAAAGAATTTTGCTGGAATGTAGCAATGATGTCCATGTTCTATTATAGAAATCGAGTCATTTTTTCATGTACTGTATGAGGTAATTCCAATTTATTTTCATATATATGATTAATATTAGTATTTCGTTTAAAATTTCTACCAATCACCCACTTTGATGATTCTTCAATAATTAAATGGTGAGTACTGTATGGTTTGTTTGAAGAAGACTTGCAGTTATAAGAACTGAGCCAATAATCTTTCGTGTATCACTCGCGTGTAGTCTATTACCATACTGCCAGTAAGGAGTCTTAGAAATTTGTTCAGGGAGCGGATCATACTCACCATTCCAAGTTGGTAGTAACAATGGTTGCAACAAAGAAAATTCAGATAATCCAAATCCACTGTATGGTGCACCATCATCCAACAACGGCCCAAGGAAATCTTCACCAATTTGACATTTGTCAGATATTTTTGCGATATTGAATTTTATATTCGTCTTAGGTTTAATGGAATTTGCGTGCGGATTTTCAAAACATGGAGTATTTGGTTTTAGGGTACCATGTTATTTATGGTCATAGTCGAAATGACCTCATTTATGACATTTATGGCATTGGCATCTTAGTTTATACTCTGAAAACTGTTCTGGTGCCATCCATGTTTTTGAGTTTGAGGATTGCTAAGAGTTTCTTGGTGCAGATGTTGATCCATAATTCACATTTAAAGAACCATCGTCCGTATTGTTTCTGAAATCTTTGTTTTCATTTGTATCACATTGCCTTAATACGGACGAAATAGATTTGTATGATACAGCTTCAAAGTATTTATCGGTGTCATAGTCTTCATCAGATATTTCCTTAGATGAAACAACTGCTGACATTGAAATTCGTTGACTGTTGTCAACATCGGCATTACTCAAAATTAAAATGGCAAATAGTTCTTCTGAAAGCAATGGAGAGCTACTATGCGCATTAAACTTGGATATTTAAACCTCAAACCTAGACTCAAAATTTTTAAAAGACTCAGAAGATCCCCGTTTTGTTGACAGGGTGCACAAAAAATCATTAAACACATCAGTTACTGTTGATAAGGCATCAAGTCTGTAGATTGCCTTAAATATTTTTAAAGCACCATTTTTTGACGAAATATCATCGACTGAAATCTTTTTACATATATCCTTTGAACGTCCATATAGTTGTGACAGAAGCATGATACCACGCAGTTTGGTCGGTATTTTATTTGAATTGTTATCTGGAAGTTCATTGTGAAAAGAATCCCATAATTGAACAGCATTCGAATACTCTTCCTGACTGCCTTTTCCGTCTGTCCAGGGCACATTCTTCATTTCCCAGGAAAATATAGGACGAGACGGCACAAGAAATGTTGAATCTGTGCCTATAACTATGGATAAATGAATTAAGTTCAGTTTATTTTATTGATGTTACTGAATTAAAGAAGAAACTGTGAACTAAGAAGAATGAATCTGAGTAGAGAGAAAAACGAGGAGTTCAAGTTTTCCCATTCATTGTCAGTTTAGGTGAAGAATAAGAGACAATCCATTCGAGAGCATTATCTTATTTTTAAATAATTTGTATAAAATACACACAATTATTTTGCACTTAAAAGAAACCTTGAATAGTACATGAACAAAAAATTACTGTTGCCCATACTATTTCTAGCCACCGACCCTCCGATGTACGAAAACTTGAGCTTTAATCGTGATCCACCGTCACTGCTTCGAGAAATTATTCGAAGCTATGACTTCCCCATTCTCCGTGGGATTTTTACACCACCTAATTAAATCATCTCGTGTTCAAGTTGCACAACAGGAAAATATTCCGAAGCACCTCACAAATCACCATATTTTCAACCTGGCTCACAAGGGAAAGAAATCTCAAGTGACACAATAGGCCCCTTGAACCCTCTTCTGACCGTGGACACCGCCACGTTGCCTCATTTTTGCTGCTGTCAAGAAATGTTCTTGTAAATTTTCAGATACATCATCTGAAAATACTTCAAAATGTTATAACATTTTGAAGCACGAAATCCATAAAATATCAGAGTGCTTCATTTACGAACATAGTATGAAGTAAAGATAATTGTAGATAGAAGGGTATATTGAACGCTCAACAATCTTGATTGAATCTGCGTTTTACAGTGCAATTATCTGCCCTTAATATGGTCCACTATACTGGTCCTCACATTTTCTGGGGTTTTTTGAAAATCGTTTTCCCATTGCTTATAAATTGTGATGGTTTTAATGTGGCCTGTCGTCTAAATTTCATCCCAATATTGCAAGTAATCTTGATTTTATTGGATCTCCAGTTCTTTTCTCACAATAAATTTGACCTGCGTGAATATTTACGAAGCTTGCATCGTATATTATTGCTTGATTTGGTAACTTTTCACGTGCCAAATTATGAAAAAAGGGTATGGATAAAAACAACGAACAATTTGTACTGCGTCATGTTACGTACTTCCGGGAGGGATCACGTCGCTGTAACGAAGATGAATGGTACATAAAGCTATGTTGAAAGGGCCATAACGATTCAGTTGATCGTCTGTGTTCCCGGAACTCAATGCCTACATTCAAAAGGCATAATTTCTGGGTGGAGTAGATATCTACTAGACCATGCAAATTTTGAGTATAAATGTAAGTTACATACAGAAAACTACAGTGTTTGCACAGTTACGGATGGTAACTGAAGGAAAAATCTACACAATTTGAAGATAAAATGTATGGGGCATTAACTTTGGAATACATATACGGTATGTTTTAATGTATGAGGCATAGAAATTTTCTATGAACGGCGGAGAATAAATGGAAGAAACAGTCCGGACCAAAATTCATTGTTTCAAAAATTACACCAATGTATCATTAAAAATTTCTTTCATACACGGAAATGTTTTGTGTATGTAATCTAGGCTCGTAACTACACATTGTGTATGAGATGATGGATGAATACTTCACAAACTACAGCAAAACATTTAGTATATAATGGAGGTCACAATGATTGATACAGTCATCTGTTGAATGTAAAAACGTATGTACACTACATTAATTCATCCATTTGCTCAGTGTAATCGTCAATGGTACATCCATAAAGCATTCATTTCATGAATGAGAAAGTAGACGCTGAATGCGTTTTATGATGTATACATCGGTTATATGTAGGAATGGTATGATTGTATATGGGATTGATATATATAATATGTGCAATATACATTGCAATACATGTATACCAACTACGGTATACATGTTATTTTTATTTTTATAAAGATATCATACTATGTGATATTGCAAATATCGTAAGAAAAATGGAGCAATAACAAAAAGTGGAAAAATAGAAAACATGATAAAGATGCTACTATTAAAAATTAAGAGAAATAGAGAAAATCGAAAGGAACTAAAAGTACTGTAAAAAGAGAGGAATAATAACAACTAAAAACAACTCCTCAATCAAAAAGGAAATTATTGCACACAAATACGCATACGCACATATAAAAAAATATTTAATATATCGAAAAATCCCATAATTATATTCATGACCTCAGCGTGAATAGACGTGCCATGCTGATCTGCTGACATATGGAAATATATAAATAAATACCATTATTAGGAAAGGTGTAGTATATTTTATATGAAATGAATATGAAATTATAACGTCAGTATAAAACTGGAAATAGTACAAACCTGTTCTGGGGGTAGTCAAAGAAGAGAAGTTACCTGTTAACGGAATTCAGAAGAAGTCATTACCGAAAATAAAAGATATTAATTCTAATAGAAGCAATAATTAAATGTCGATGTCAATGTAAAGTTGAGATGTATACTTACCTCTGCGAAAATTATAGTGCATGTAATGTGTTGGGATGGGAAGCGACATGTTGAGATCACCGTTGGGTATCGTTGGCGGATAAAATATCTTTCCGTGGCGCTGATCGTTGCAATTTTATATGTGATGGTTGAAACTGGGGAACAAAATGTGTTGGGAGAATGTGAGATATTGAGAAAGTGATGGGTTAAGAACAGTACATGAAATTGTGCAAAAATGGCACATAAATTCCTAATTATTTAATTACCGAAAAGGCACCGGGCGGCAAATTCTTACCCAGTCTGATTGTAACTACAGGGCCGAATTCTATTGAGATTTAAAAAATGTACTACTGTCAATTAAATTTCCAATGTTAGTTCTTTAATTAATTATCAGAAAGCAGACGACAGATAATATGGAAAAAGTACAATCCGAAAATATGTTAATAAAAATTTAACCTAGGGTTAAGTGTTATAGCACGTGATAAACTTCCCTCTATGGAATATTATTATTAACTATCACGGAAACAGAACATATTATATATGAAAATTTCTCTAGGAGCTGTTGTAAATCTGAAATGTAAATCATTGAAAATTTTATTAAACATGTTTGTTCGTTCTTTCAAATTAATTGAAACATGAAACTGTAGTAAGTATTTAGATAAATTTGGTTATTGGTATTTTCAAATTCCGACTATCTCTAAAAATATTTCCCCAGTTTTACTCAACATGTGTGAGGCAATAAAGCCCAACTCTTACACTGCCTCCATCACCATGCAACCTTAAAATCATGATTATGGTGGCATTATAATTTAGTATGATGCCTATCTTCATTAAAACATACGAACAGCCCATTTCATCCCAGAAGAACCATTTTCATAACAGGTGCATTAATTACACCTTTCGGTGTTTTGGATGTAGTTTCTCCCACAATTCCAAACGGACCAAATGATATACACGTTAGATTAAATTTGTTTTGTACATCCCATCATACGTACTCTCTTTTCTTTGGCGTCGCCTAGAACAACGAAAAGCAAACTTTGTCATAAAAATCCAACTGTCTCCAAAAATTGTCTTCCTTATATCATCAATCGGTGGTTTCCGTCCTAGATTAAGTTTTCCGTTCAACAAGTTTACTGTCAGTAACCGTGCGAACGCCGTCCCCTAAATATAAAATTTATGCGCCACTACATTTGCGCATAACCGTGAAAACAATGGGTTGTTCAAATTTTGTCGAAGTTTGGTAAGGATATATGTAGACCCGTAAGTGGTTGGCGTATCTCTATCATTACAAGATTGAAAAAAAGTTAGAACGCACTACAATTGTTTATGGCTCATAAACAAAATCAGTCAGGTACTATCTGACTACTAGTAGTATCGTAAGGTCGATGGATGTACAACCACCTGAATGATGTCGAAGGCTTCCAATTATCCTATTTGAAAAGTGATCTCACAGATTCTTAAGCCACTCAAGAAATACCAGTTTGCAATATATCTCCATGCCTTCCTCATTTAGTACCATCGTTGTAACTGAAGTCTCCCATTAGCTATAGTTAATGTGATGCAATTTACTTATTATTAGACATAAGGGGAATGTTCCTCCAAACTTATATAAGTACAAATTAATACGTATGGCGTAATTATCAGAACCGGAGAATCGTATAACACGTTTAGTATTTTCTCTGGAATATCTTACGTTTTACTTCAATTAAAACATTACATTACAAATTTATTCCCGTTCTATCTCACGTTGTCAAGGTTTACTATATTTCCAATGTTTTGTATCACACATAAGCTGATCGCCATAATGGCGATCAACTTACTGCAGTTGAAGTACATACGTACACAAATTATCCTTACAGACCCGACGCTGTTATTGAAATATGGTGATGGTGACAATAATAGTGAATGGCGGGTTAGATTATATTCATCTATTTTGGATCAAATTATAGATGAAGTGACGGTGAAGGTCGTGCAAAGGTTTTTGAATTTGGTGGATGAAATGTTAAAAAAGTAAAATAAGACATATTTTTATGTTTCCAGATTGCATGGTAAGAAAATTGAAGAATAAGAGTAAAAACTTGTGCCGATTGATTTGCCTAATTACGTAAAGGTTTAGATGACGTTGACGTTGACGTGGATACCAGCCGTTCGTTTAAGAAGAATTTCGATTCAATGTAAGATGTTTGCCTATATTATGTGGGAAATGATTAGGCCATAGATGCATCAATCTATTCTAAGGGCCTTCGATGACAATTAAATAGCAATGTGGTATTATGGCGATAGTATTACTGTCGCCATCATTCAACATTGCCATTCAATTCTTGGTGATAGTTTTCCTCCCTACTAGGGGAGGAAAAATACCACCAACATTTTCATTTCTTACAAGTACCCACAATACTTTACTTTCAAGAAATGAAAATGTTGCACATATATTATGTGGCCTACGAAAGAGGCAGACACGAGAGACGACCATTCAAAATGAGTGCGGTGGTGAAAATTGTAAAAGAGGGAAGGACATGAGGCGAGATGAATGACGTTGATGACGACAACACCTGTAGCCACCGTGTTTCTACTGACATTGTCACCGGGTATTGGTCAAAGAACTGGCTGTTATTCGGCCAATACTCGGACAGTAATATGAAAGGTGTGAATGAGATACAATGACGTAAAGAAATTTCCATCATATGGAGTTTACCCTCAAATGAGGTTCCAATTTTGCAGAAAATTAATAAATTTATTTTTCGCTGCAAAAAATTAAATTATTTAATTTCCTACAAAAATGGGAACTCCATATTGAGATTCTATTTTGCAGGAAATTAAATAACTTGTTTTTCGCTGCAATACATCAATCATTTAATTTTATGCAAAAAACCAAATTTCATATGGCGGAAACCATTTTATATAAATTTTTATTTGCAGAAGCAGCTGAAAGAAACTTTGTTTTTAGTATATTTGTAACTGATGCTTCAACACAGAAGACGACACTAATTTCAACTTAATACCACGAATAATTATAAACGGCGTGCTACCAACCCCGCCAACACTCAGACGCCCACAACTCAACCTGCTGCTGCCACTACCACGTCATTTTCTCTCCCCACACAACAACAGGCTGTAGGTCCTTCAACGGTTTCTGCAACTCAGGAATCCAGAAAAACCACTATTGCTTCCGTTCCTCCGCCAGCTACCAAGTCCTCGGTGGTAAAAGCAGCGGCACAGTGGCAGAAAAACATTACAACGCCAATTTTGAAATTTTAACCATGTATAACACTCACAATCTTTCGAAATCTCGCCCTTATCATCACAGTAATATGAACAATAAGTGTAATTCTCCATCATTTAACCCCACTGTTTTGTCCGATAACGTTACAGCAGCGACAGTAATGTTTTGCAGCCTGCAATGTAGGCTACAAAGCATAGCAGCCTTTATCAACGATTTTCAACGATTTTCTAAAATATATTTTTGACTTTCTAAAAGGACAAATCTATTATGGGTATTAAAAACGACAAACCTTGGCGATTTAATTTTTTCCTCATTTCATCTTCTTTTAAGACTGCGTCTGTCTGTGGAAATTTAAATAATTGATATTCCGCAATATCTGGTCCTCCATATGGAAGATTTTTTTAAAATATATATTTATATTTTGAAAAGCATAGCAGCCATAATCCCCGTTTTTTAAAAACCCAAAAAGTTTTTCTGAAAATAAAGTTAATTTATCGTCATTAAAATCATCAGATTGACGCTTGTTTTTAAAAAATGTACCGGTTCGTTGAGGGTGTGCGAGTTCCTCAGTTTACAGTAGAAAAATTTCTAAAAGTTGAAGATGATTGTAGAATACCATCCATTATACTATTATTTGTATGGTTTTTGTTAGCTTCATTTAGCGCTTTTTTTCGCAATACGATCATCGATGAGAGAAGTGAGGTTAACATTTATCATTTGGGATATTCTCGCCACTTTTATGCATGGAATTGATAACGCTAAATCTAGACATAACATAGTACATTTTATATTTACGTCTGAGTTCAGTTTCCCATTTGTAGCTGAAGTTGGCCTCGAAGCGATTCCGTCCGAGGCCTTCAAACGTCTTCCCGACTGTCCATTGCTTCTCCAGTAGCTTGCAGTCTGACACTCGCCACAAGTCCCCTTTCGTGATCGACTTCAGTCGTACCCCGTCTTCAGTCTCTCGCCCCAATAAGTAACTGTCCAGCACTTCCTCCAATTCATTCGATGCAGTATCCTCCCCACCACTACCAATACCACCAACACCACCAACACTACCACTACTAATGCAGGCCCCCGTAGTCATTCCACGTATAAAACCCATCCCCATCTTCCACTACTGCACCGGAGTTCGTTCCCACGCTCCCGGGCGTCACCGCTACTGTCACCGTCCCACCGTGCGATGCAGAAGAACTCTCACATCCACCACCTACAGTTGCCGTTTCTACTGTACCGAAACTCTTGTGGCGTTGATGCTGATGCTGACACTTGTTGTGTAGGTGTTGTTGAATTTCACCACTTGTCGTCTTGTCATGTATATGATCATTGGTATGGGCAGTAGCTGCCAACATTTGACCTTCATGGAGCAATCAATCTCTATCTCTATCTATATTACTATCTCTATGACTGTATATATCTCTGTATCTATTCCTACTAGGGATATAGATAGAAATAGGGATAGTATGCGTATCCGTATGCGTATCCGTATGCGTATCCATATCCATATCCTTATCCGTATCTCCATCTCCATCTCCATCTGAATTTTTATTTCTATCTCTATCTCTTTCTTGTTCTTGTACTTGGGTTTGGGATAGTTCATGCTGCGTTAATCCTAATCTAGTTAAGCGGTCGCAGTTAGTATCGGTAGTACGAACTCCTTGTGTTTGGGATAGTTCATGCTGCGTTAATTGAATGTAAACAGAAATTGTTGTCAATGACAATTGTTTGCATTTACGAGTTTTTATTAAATTTTTATTGTTCTTCGAACAATGGCTGTTACTTCTAATTTAGAATTACATATAAATAAGTAATGTTATCTCTGTTAGTGTAGCTTTGGTCGTGGAGGTCACAACAGAGTGAACAAATAGGAGTAAAATATAAAAAAATAGTCCGAATTGGGAAATTGTATTTTTTGGAGCTGTGCAGTGGTTGACCGAAAAGAGCGATTGATTGAGAATCACATAGTTTGAACTACATATTGCTCTCTGAATTTCTGTTTTCTTTTTATCTTTACATGTTCAAGTATGTTTATGTTCAATGTTCACTGCACTGCCGTTACTTCCCAAATACAATAGTATTACTGGGTTTTACAATTCCCTGCCATGTCATCATCAATGGTGATGGAATTCAGTGTCGTCAATTTGAAAATGAGTCTGGTAATATAGAGAAGTCTTTCTCTGTACTGCTTCTTTTTCAATTCACAAAACTGATCAATCAATGTGGGAATTGACTACCATTGTCTGTGTCTGTCGTAGACGAATCATAACAAGAAGTTTTGAATTGAGATTGCAGTTATTAAACTAGAAAACTGGTGTTAAGAATTGAAAACTTTTGACATCCTCGAAACCTCGGTGGGAAAACGAACGTTGCTACGCCAACTTGAATATTTTGTTCCCGTTCACGCCGTTCAATTATTTTCGCTGTTTTCTCGTCAAGGTATTGGTGAACAGGTACAATCAAGTTATACACGGACTTTGCTTATCAACTAGGTGACTGATATGGGATCGAGAGTATTTGTTGATTTCATAGAAATGGTCTATATTACTTCACATTTCTACGTACAGCAACTTCTTGAACGTACATATGATGAAAATTATATTAAACAACACGCAACCTCAGACAAACCGTTTCTACTGAATTATCTTATAATTGTCGACCTCCATGTCAAATTCAGTAGAGCTGCAAAACATTAAATTAATAAAAATTAATAAAATCCAAATTTCTTGCAGCAGTTGCAAAAAAAAGGTTTTGTTTGCAGCGAAAAATCAATGTGTGTACCTCAATTTAAGTTGAGGTAAAAGGTTGCCACGCACATCTACTTTGTCTGTAGAAATTTTGGAAATTCAATGGAAGCTCGCAGAAGCAGACGGTTTCTACGTTTGCATAGAAAAGAAAGGGACGGAACTTGTGTTTACTTCCCGAGATATGTCGTGGTGAATGGAAGCGTCTCCAAAACACCATACCTCAAGAAATGTTGAAGTTTGTACTGTTGAAAGACACCGATTTAAATCAGAATTATAGGTTTATGCATTGGTTCGAATGCCATTTGAACCAGCAACTTTTCCGACCGCCATCAGTCGATGACTTGGCGCAAGGCGTACTATCGTCGCAACCGCTGCAAATTTAAACAGATGAACGTGGCTTCTTTATTGGACATCCGCAAATCAACAACTATCTTCAAACCCGTATCTTGAAAGTTTTGAAATGTTTGCATTATTTTACCACATCTCAAACTACTCCCCCTCCGGATTAAGACCCATTCATAAACCCTATTTCAACTTCTCAGACTTTCACAATCTCTTCCTGTAAACCCTTTGTTCTATGCATGCAGTCTACTTTGTCAAGAATGCTGGTACACCACAGTCCAGATATGACATCAGTAGGTGGCCACGGGGTCTCGACTGG
>JAULBU010047329.1:0-13447 GCA_032358235.1 Odonthalia washingtoniensis | reverse complement strand
GTATGAAGACAAACTGGATCAATATCCGTACCAATAAATTTCCTGTGTTGGGAAAAAGCATACCTGCCATTTATGTCGAGAAAGTACCGGCGAATGGATCGGCCACAACACCTACTGGCCGGCAGAACCTCTCTATGATGTCCAATAACCAATCCGTTGACTTCTGTTCTGGAAGAAGCATTTTGCGTTGTCCAGAAACCGGTTCTACATCCAACTGTGGATGGGCTGACCGCTCATACTGATTAAGGCGTGCTATGTTTGTGGAAACATTGCAAGTACCAGGATATATAGAATTCACACGAGAAACCCGCCTGTAATTACCAATTCTTTAGCACGGTTACTGGGCAATCCATTTTCCAGAAATGCACTGCAATTTCATTAACAGAAAGATGACTGAGGAGTTGATATGATGTGTTTGTGTCATATAACCCCAAGACCTTGTTGTAGTTGAGTGCGTTCCTTTCCACTGTAAACGCATTCTGAAGCATCTCAACATATTCTTTATCTTCCCCAAGATCTTCGGTCGGTTTCATTATTTTCTGCTCACTCAGGATATCAACCCAATCTCTACACTGCATGACGAACAGAATATATGACTGTGTCATGCAAACAGGAGCCATTTACAAGCGTTTTAAATCAAACGAGACATATCTCCCTCTGTCGACTTGTCTTGACTTGACTTCTGGTAATTTTGCTCATTTCTAGTATTGTAGGGTGGATCGGTGAGAAGGAAGCCAACTTCGTTTTCCAATTTTTCACTAGTGCAATCTTCCGCTGTCCTACTGAAATTTTTGACACTAAAGTCGAAGCACGTGAATTCGTTCATCATTTCCCGTTTCAAAACTTCCATGGAATCTTCAGCTGCAGGTCCAAAAGATGTGGATGTTTCTGTAACTGTTGTTTAGAGGACATCCTCTCTCTTGACCAGTATATCCATATATTTGTCTTTGTGATCTTAAAACGCTTGTCTGCCGAGGCTGCGTACCAAAAATCTGATGTGGTATCGGATATGATCCAGTCCGTTTATCCTTCTTCATTGCACGACCAATCTGTGTAGAACTTTCTAATAGTTCACGGGTGAAGGAGCCTGAGGGTGAAGCATCTGTTTCTTTAAGCAGCTTACTCGTTGAGAAAACCTGTGTGATTAGGTCGATAACCGGTGTAGCCGTTGAAGGATGATTGGTTTCGTGATTCCCAGGGTTGTTGCTTCCGCATCTGTCAGTGCAGAAAAACATATGGCAATCCTTTTGATCGAAGTTTTAAGTTGTTCATCAATGGAAAATCCATTGGTTCTTTCGGTGTCTTTATTGTGGAGTAAAACTCTACTGATGTCACAATTTCCTGTAGTGTACTGGACATCAGTGTGGCCGCCAAATGATACGCACCATCTTCTGCGTCCGAACGACCAATTGAATTGGATCAGCATTGTGCGGGTCCGTAGTAGTTTGATCAGATTCTTTGAAATTTGTTCGTTGCGTAATTGGTGCATAAACATCTGATATTTTTTCGATGACCCTAAAAGTGGAAAATTGTTCTTCATAGAAGACGTATGGCGCGAACATGTCAGATATAAGTTTATGACCACACTATGGCTGCGAGGCGCTGTCCCGTACATTTTTGTACCATTATCATATAATACCGATGTCGGTAAAAGTTGCGCATTTTATCAGGGGTGGTGCGCGTAGGTTTCCAGTTCGAAAATAATATTTTGACACTACCTAACAATACAATCACTCCGAATTGCGTTTTGGGTCATCATGACGTCGTAATTCCAGAACATTAGAGCGTTTTGGATGGCGAGTGGAAACATTTATTTTGTGGTTATTATTAGGAAACGTGTAAAAAAGATAACCACCGAAAAAATTAGAAACTTTTAAAAAGGGCGCTTTGGTAGATAAGTGGTTACGAGGCAGTGGTTATTGAATAAAGGCATGCAACATCTTAGGCCACAAAAAAGGGAGATTCATTTCCTCGCCAAAAAATAGGGACATTTTTTATATTCTGCAGAATCCACTTCACGCGGGGTGTATCCGTAAAGACTTTGGTTCAAATTACAGAGTTTTGTTACTAACATGATAAAATCAACAAACTCTCCGTTGAACATTAGAACATATAGGGGAAATCAAAATTTGCACATCAGATAAAGTAATGTAGAGGGAAAGCACAAGTTTCGCATTAGCTTAACGCAGTGGTAAAAATGGTAGCGACGACATCATATGCGATTGTAAATGTGAAAAAGAGGTAGAAGCGGGGATTTAACAGCGTTTCCGACTTCCATGTGTGAACAGACAAGCATGTTCATGAGAGTAGGATTGTATCGAAGTTAAGAAGACGCAAAGAAGGTCGTTATACAAATAAGAAAGAAAAAACTGTGGATTCGTCCTAATTCAACTTGAAGACATACTCGTACCACATGTCGTTACACGACTTCAGATTTTAAGTGGGCGACATCCTGAAAATAGGAGATTTGCTCCATCTTCCAAATGGTAAGACGGAACGTAGGGGGTACACATGTGATGAGATAACCGCCTGCTGTATCGTATCAAAAAGATTGATGTATCCATTCAACTAGTTGGATCTGGAAGCTACATTCGGTATGAGAAGTTATGAACTCTGTGAGATTTTTTGGGAGACTATTGAAGCCTTGGTGGGAGAGTATGGTCACCTTGTTGCAAGGTTTAAATATGATATTTTTGAGGGAGAGAGCATTAATGTACGCACAATGCATTAAATTGAAAGACACCCCGCTCTAAAATTGTATCGGTTTTGTGGATTGTAACAAGATCAGAATGAAAATGCCGGGTGGTATTAATGCTCTACAAAGAAGTTACTGCTCCGGTCACAAATGCATACCGTGTTTAATTTACCAGACCATCACAACTTCAGATGGTCTGATATTTTCGCTGTATGGTATTGGGAGAAGGCATGAATTGACTCTATGGATGGACAGAGGCATAAATGATAAATTAGGAAACTGTTTGAACGTAAATGGCTTGCAGTTTTATATCTTTGGGGATGAATTGTAACTGAGCCCACCATGGATTTCAGTGTGTTTTGATAGTTTCACGGCCACACCTGAGCAAAAAATGTTTAATACACAAATTATTAGTGTAATAGAGGCAGTAGAGTGGAGCTATAAGGATCTGAAGCAGATGTGAACTGGGAATTATTTTGCTCGTTCCTTATATGTGCGACAAGCCTATCTTCCTTGTGTACATCGCTTCTCCCTTGATGCTGAATTTCAAGACGTGCATTAAAACAGGCGGAAAATCTGGTTTCTACTTCGACTGTTCCAGTCCCAGCCTCAATGCATACCTAACTTCTTGAACTTATTTCTTCTTTCTCAAATCAGCAGCCAATAAAGCCAATCCATCTACGACTTTATCTCTTTCATTTGAGGCGGCCTTCCTCTTGTCTGTATCAATTTTCACCCACTCCTTCTCCATTTCGAGACGTCGTCGTCTCGAAAAGTTTTAGGAAGCGTTCGTTCTCTACCGATAGGCGCTCATTTTCCAATATTATTCATTCTGTTTTCAATTATTTCTCCGCCACCATCCTCTCCGTTTCCAACTTCAAAAGTTCCTTCCTAAAGTCTGCTTTTTCCTGTTCGTATTGTTGACGTACAATCATATCATCCTTCAAAGATTCTTGAATGGCATCATCAGAAGTCTCCCCATATGCACACCTTCTCCTTTTCCGATTAGAAGAAGGAGTAACTTCACTTCCTTCCATTTCTGAACTCGGATGTGCATTTAAATCCTGTATGTCCTTGTCCTCACTTCTGTTACGCCCGCAGGCGTAACAGTAAATACAAAAATAGTTTAAGATAACGGGAGGAGCTTCTATTAGAAAAACAAAATTTCATTTGGAACATGACTGTCATGACAGCCATGTTTCGAATGAAATTTTCGTTTTCTAATAGAACCTCCTCCCGTTCTCATAAACTATTTGTCTCCGTTTTCCTCCGTTTCTCCAACTCCTAGTTTTGCAAAATTAAATCTTCTAACATCTCATCAGCCTCCGTACTAATGTATGTAATACCGGACAAACCCACATTTCAAGATAAAGTATCACGTCGCCTTTTCATGTGTCTAGAATAACGATCAAATACGGTCTTTCTCGTTGGACGGGTCTTGTGATTAAATCAACAACTACCCATCTTTTCAAAGAAGTTTCCTATAACGATGTCGAACATGCTGTCTGATTTCCCCATCTTTCTAGATGTGCGCCGGCGCTCGCAACGCAACTCCCAGGGTCAAATATACATTGTCCTACAATGTGACTATTATTAAAAACGGTAACATTTCCTTGGAGATGATGGATAAATCAGAGCGTCCTTCACCATCGTTGTTGGAGATTATGTGCCTCTTGTTACCCGTGTTGCTCGCATTGTCTCGGTTGCCCCTATTTTGTTATCGTCTACAATAGTGCCGGAAATTCATCGTTTCCTTTTGCGCGATTGATAGGGACTACAACTTGTCCAGGGCGAGTCATTTTTTGTGGGTGAAGTTGGGAACGATCTACACAAACGGGTAACAAAAATTTATAAATCATATGGAAACCCAGGAAAAGTAAATCCTAATTTTCACTGTCAAGTCGGTCGTGCAAAATAATTATGCAAAAACAGAGCCATTCTTTATCCACATGCAAGTGATTATATAATCGGCAAAGTCGAATTGTGGGGTATATGTAGCTCTTAGAGCCTTTTGGAGAATCGGGAGTGTGTAATTGTGGTATTTCTTTTTAATGACACGTTGCAAAAAATAACGACTAAAAGCATTTAGCACCTTCGACCTAAAGTCTTTTGAGGAGCCGAAAGTGGAGAGCGAAATAGTTATTGATTTCGGCCATTCAAGCGGCGAGGGTATAACTAAAAGGCGGGTTTCTTTTAAATAATCAATAGACAAGTCGAGGATACACCTTGACAGAAATCTGGGTGTAATGGTTGCGAGAGCGCCATGCGCTGTAGGAGAAGCGAGGGATCGAATAAAACGGATGGGAAACACTCCCAGAACTGTAATGTCGGAAACGGAAAACTTGGTGGTAAAACTAAGATTGTACTGACGCTGCAAAGAAGCGAAACATGATGTTGAAAATATCATTTTACGAACACAAATCATTTCTGCTTCGAAATTCAATATAAATATGTATTCCGAGCAGATGTCGCTTCATCACTTTCGGTTCCGTGTGACCGACTTGTCAAGAATTGCAGCAGAATTTCATTTACAAATCGGGAAACGAGGCGACGAGGTTATATATGTGATGAAATAACATTATGTTGCATCGTCTTGAAACGAACCTCATCGTCTTGCAACTGGATGGACCTCGTAATTATATTCGGCATGAAATCTGCGTCGATAGGTGAGGATTCTGGGAATCTTTCGAGCACTTTGTAAACACCCACGGTCACCTAAATCAAAACATTCCAGAGAGACTCCATGGGGCAACGAGCATCGTTATATGCGGAGCGCGTCAAGGAGAAGGGTGCTCCGCTCGAAAGGTGTGTGGTATTCGTGGATTGCACAAAAATTAGGATGCAACGACCCAGTGCTGAAAAATCATTGCAAACGTACTGTTACTCCGGCCACAAACGCATACCATGTTTAACATAGCAGACCGTCACAACGCCGGTCGGTCTGATATCTTCTCCTCATGTACCGGAGGTCGGGGTACGGCATGAATTAACGATTCTTAGAGATAGCGGATTAATTTCAGATTTACAAAACTGTCCAAATATAGACGGGGAGCAGTTTTATATATTTGGATACAAAGCATACGTGTTCAGACGGTGGTTAAAATCCGGGTGCTATCGCGTTACGGTAATAACATAATAGAAGCTATTTATTATGATGATGAGCAGTGAAGGTGAATTGAATAGGATACCAAGGATCTTAATCAAATGTGGGTAAGAAATGAGTTTTCTCGCTCACTGGAAGTACGGCAGGCATTTATATTCTTAATTTGTATTTCTTAAGCACTTCTTTTGAACTTTAAAATGTGTTTGGAGAACGACGGGCAGGTTGGTGATTACTTTGACTGTTCTATTCCTACCTTAATTATTTATTTAAATTGCTAACCGTCAGTTCTGTTTACGTAATTGATTTGCAATTAATGACAACACATCTACATCTTTCGTCCTTTCCTCCCCTTCCAGAAGAGGAACGGTAGAAAAGTAGCAGTGCGGCTTTTTGTTCCAATTCATCTACCTCTAGTATTTTTGTTCAATTTCAAGACGACTCTCGTTCGTCTCGAATTATTTTAAAAGGCGGTCGTTTTCCGCTGCCAAACGTTCCTTCTCCAATTCTATTTGCTGTTTTTAAGTTCTATGTTTTCCTCCCGAAACTTCAGAGTTTGATTTTGATCATTTATAATCGCTTGCTGCATCTCACCATCGAAGTGTTCTCCATTCGGCCGTTTTCACCTTTTACGGTTCGACGATGGTGTACCGTCACTTCCCGTTTCTGACTTTATAGCATCTAAATAGAGAATGATATATTCATCATCATTTTGCTCCCTCCTCACACCGACTCTAAAATCACCACTTCCAGCCATTCTTACTGCCAAGTTTCAAATACTCTCTCCACTTTCAATCAAAGCCACGTCCATTTTACGCAGATTATTTGCCTCTGCTTTTCTTTTTTCTTCATTTTCGTCCGTCTGTAAAATCAAGTCGTCTATTGATTCGTCCACCTCCGTCAAATCCTCACTAATTATTGACGCAGCAGCGTTCGCAGTGATGATTTCAAGTCTCCTCTGCGTCAGGCGGCGATAACGGTCCAGAAGTGTTTTTACGGACGGAGACTGGAATAGAAATTGGATGGTGGCACCTTCTCGAAAAATGTTCTTATGACGGACTGAAATAGGGAATCTATTATTTCCAATTATCTGGATGATCAAATCTGTAGCGCCTCCTCCGGGGTGCAACAGGTGACTATTACAGACCATCACTTGTTGTAGTAGAGGGGCGCTCAATGCATTTATTCTTCTTGAATTTCTAGTCGGTATAGTTGAAAGGGGCTGTTCCCAGTATTGTGGATTCAAAGTTTTCTCCGGTTGTGTGTAGAATTGTAGGTATTTGTGTGGGTGACTGTGAACGGAAGGTAGTTGCCATTGGTATGGGTACATCAAGATGTGGGGATAATTTCCACGGTTCGTGCGACTGAATTATTGTTGGGTCATGATATGGGTACTTTGATGGTGAAGCTTCTACTTCATGTGGTGTGATCTTGACAGGTTGGGGAGAGGTAAACGCGCTCTTTAAGTTGTGAAAAATTGACGTGGAAGCAATTTTGCGAGTATTTACACCGTTTTACTCCGTACCAATTTCGCACGACGTAAGACTCTTTACCAGTGGTAAAGACGGTTTCCTCGTGGTTGATGGTGCTGTAGGGTATGATCGCCTGTCTGCAAGGCGTCAATTTCGCTTTTTCCGGAGATGGGAGGATGTTTTTGATATGTGTGTGTGAGAGAGTTGGGGAAAGGGGGAACGCAGAACTTTTATTAATTCGAGTTGACGAGCAAGATGAATATGCGTGCGCATTTTTGTAATGTCGGCCATGAAAATTAATAATGCAAAAATGGAGCTTGTTTTAACAATTTCCATCAGATTTGAAAGTATCTTATTTAGGTCAAGATTGAGTTCGAAACAACATTTGTTACTGAGGGCCGCTCTATATGCTTTTTAAGGTACAGAAACATTTTGTACTTATGGAGTTGAAGCAAAGTCATATGATTAAAATCGATCAATACGCCCTCCATCCAAAAACAACACTGTAAGTAATTTGGCTTACAGACTGTAAGTATATTTAAACTACTTACACTGAAACCATCTCACATTTTCGGCGCCTTCGGCGGTGATCGCCTGATTACCTTGGCTTCTCTCCAAACCTGTACAGCATCCATGTTGGCGCAACCATCCAACTAACGGCAATGAAACCACAACACTTCTGTAATTACACTGGAGAACAACGAAACAGATCATTTTCTATGGTAACTATGGTCCTTTTTCGGCGGGGGATGGGGTGAATTATGCCGGATGAGACACAGACAACAACGAACGCAGTAATATGTTAAAGGCGAAATTAACAAGGCGCAACGAAAGAGGTGCAATTGAAAAAGAAGACTGAGGACTGTAGTGCATGTTGTTGTTAACATGGTGCAGGGGTGCTACGGAAAATAATACAAAGTGAGGCAAATGTCAAGGGCCTTGTACAAGCTCGAATTGGATTCAACTTTCAAATTAACCTCGAACAACTGTCGTCATCCGAGTTTCATCGCATGTATCGGATGACGTTTGAACATTTTCTGTGACTGAAGGATCTGGTGGCCCCGTTTTGCGAATGTACGCAAAGACACAACGGAGCGAAAAACAAGGCTTTATCTACAGAAGTCACGTTGATGATTACACTTCGCATTTTGTCTGGTGCATCCTATTTAGATGTATCATGGCCATATGGTGTAGCAAGATCTCCAGTCTACGAAATTTTTAATGAAATGTTACAAATTATTGAAGACAATATACATAATATATGGTTAACTTAAGATTATGTATATTGTCGTCAATGGAAATTACCAGTGACAGAAACTGAATGCCGAACGGAATCACAAAATTTTAGGAAAACAAAAAAATCCCGATGAATAGGATATATCCTATATTGCGACCGCTATACCATCCAGTGCGGCAATTATAATTGCCGCACTGGATGGGAGCCGTCGCAATCACGAAGCCTCGTTCCAATGAAATAGAAGACCCTAAAATTATTACAACCGCAAGGGAGTTTTTGAAATTGTTGTTCAAGCAACCGTCGATCCGATTACACGTTTTTTTGTACGTGCCAAGCATGCTCGGAGCACGCATGACGCAACGGATATCGAAGATACAACACTATATGACATTTCGTCTAATTATGCGGCTCCAGATTGGGCGCACATTGTTGGTGACGATACTTACCAAAATACTGGATCACTACTAACACCTTTCTCTGGTACCGTGAAATCAAGACAAGAATCGTATAATTTTTACCACTCCTCTTGCCGAATCGTTGTTGAAAAAACTTTCGGCATACTCGTAAACAGGTGGGGAATTTTTGGTCGCCGATCAGATTTTCTATTCAAACCACTACAAAGATAGTGATGGTTTGTTGCAAATTAAACAACTTCATTGCGCGAAGGAGACACGAAGAGGTGTTGGAACTCCCACTAAACCACGTCATAAGACAGTCAGACGGTGTCCTTCAGCTTCGCCATAAAGCTATCTAAAAGACTATCATATATTATTGTTTTCTCCATTCCTCGCTTTATAACGCATATTTTCCATGTTTTGGATACTTCTCAAATTGCTTCGAAAATCCCTCCGCTTCGAATCCACTGTTTCTGCATTCATTATTTTAAGCTCTTCTTCTTGGATGTCCTTGGTTGAACTATCCGTTTGTACAATCGGAACAAGCCCGTTTAAACTTTCAAGTTCACTAATTATTATTTCTTTACAATTGGTGGAAAATCGTTTTCCCCTCCAGTTCGACGTTTAGGCGTGCCTATGTAGTCCTCATCACTTTCATTACTTATTCCTTCTTCCCGTTGTGTCTCGCTTGGAACGGAGCGTGTAGTCATTGATTGTAAAATGGGGTACTTCTTGACGTAGCAATGATTGTATGTGACGTAAGATTTTCCCTAGGCAAAATCAGGATCAAATGTATTTTTTGCCACGTGGCTGTACCGGTGCCACAAATTGCTACTTCCAATTTAACGATCGCCCATCCAAGACACTCTGTTTTTACCCATGCTTCACGACATTTAAATTTTGCAATCGCCCGTCACGACCACAATAAACTGCCGATGTCTGTGAACGTTTTCTGTGTACAAAGAGGAGACCTTCCTGAGCCCCATGCTGTTTTTAGAATGGAAATCGGCAGTGGTAAATATTTACAGCGGTGCCTGGTTGGGAGGAAAATTGTAGCAGAACACGTGAGGCACAACATCCATGCACACATAGCTGTACATGTTGCCACATGTTTCACATAGGACCTCCTCTGCCGCCATCGTCCGCCGATAACCGTAGAGGGCTACAAGAGACATCTCCGGACAGGGTCGGACACGGAAAGAACAAGGAGGTACTCAGGCACACGCACACGGCCACCGAAATGGACATTAACCTCTCTTAGCTTAAGACACGTCTCCTTTCCGTTTCTCTGCGTGAATTAGTCTCTCGCTACCTTTCACTGAGTGAAAGGTTCTAACGATATTGACCGGGTGTGTCAATATGTAGCTGGGAGACAAGTCTGGTCTGTCCAGCTACTTATTGACACACCCAAACAATATCTTTGGAACTTCGACCGACGTCCAACTTAAACAACCGAGCTCTCGGACGATCACGTGCAACTACCCATCTACGGATTTAGAAAAGCAACACCAACTAGCTCAGAATTTCTAGACATTAGCATTCACCGCACGGTCCGAACACGCGCGCCTAAAATTCCCGGCTTCTGACGACCCAATCCAACCATGACAGAATCTTTCTAACCGACACGGTAATAACCCCCAACCGAGACGCCTCTACTAGAGTCGTTTCGACCACATCACCTACCCCCGCTGGACTACCTCCCCACGATGACATCACACGTCTCACCGACGCCATGGTCTCAATTTAAACAACAACTAGCGCTAACCTCCCTACTGCTACGTTACAAACCGAATCGGATTTATCGCCCCTCAACTCACCCCCTTCATCGACCTTGGATAGCTTCGCGTCCGCCTTGGACATTTTAATCCCACGCACGACTACCGCGAACTTCCTGACAGCTAATGTACAACCTGTTCGTATCGCTTCACCTAATCCGCAACGGACCCAGTTTGAACCTCGCAGAATATCCCGGCCCGCATTATTGTTCCCTTTACATGCAGCATACACCCACGCACTTCTGTCCACAACATTCGAAATAAGAACTGTTAGCGGACTCATCACTAGTGCCATCCTTGCATGACGTGCCAATTGCTCGACACAAGGAGTATAACTCAGCGATCTAAATGGATGCCGCGGACTTGGACCTCCGACTGAATCCTGTGCACAGGAAACCCCAGCCGGTGGCCCTCACCTCATACAGCCGATCGAAATTCGACGATACCATTCGCTTGGAATCCACTATTACCTTCAACTTTAACGCGACATCCACCCGCCGTTCTGATGCCCTCATAACATCTTCCATCAACGCTGCACTTTCCAGCTTACGGGAAAGTTCGTCAACTTTACGTCAAAGTTCACCGATGTGACGGACCAATTCAACGTTGTGACGAAGGAGTTACAAGCTTACCGCCGCGACAACAAAGACCGCCGCGACAACCTAGCAATTATCACTCACAATCTAATCACGGATTGGGATTTCAGAAACGGAATGGTAAATATCGTGTGCGATATAATTGCCCATAAACCCTCGGTTTTGACGAAGATCGTCGGTTTCATGCAGGACACCATCCTCACCGAATCTCGGAAATCATACAAGACATCAAAGAAACTGATGCTGCCTACAAGTCCAGAGAACCATGCACCGCCACTGCAAACATATACTGCCAATGCACATCCAGATCACGGAAGTCGTCGCGCCAATCCTACGCTGCCGGTTCCGTCTTTAGGACTGTACAATTCCCCGGTTCAGTGCTCCCACTGGCCCCATCTGTACAAGCGCCGAACTATTACGACTACTCAGATGACGCTACTGAAAGCCCCATTACACAAATGGTAGTAATCGGACCAGTCAGCAAAGCTTTTACAACTGCTCTCAACCATTCCTACCGGATAATTCTTCGCTCCCCCATTTACGAATACCATGTGGCACAAAATATATACACCCACAGTCGTTGTATGGAAATCCAGCTGAAGAGCCATCACTTTTATGGTACAGACCCCATCCATATCCTGCCCTTCCTCAACCAATTCCGTTCGCCATGCGATTCTATAGGCGTCCACGAAGGAGCAGCTGTGTGGCTCTTTTCTTGACTCCTCCATGGTTTCGCTTTAGATAACCTGCAAATCCAAATGGATACGGGTGCACACCGTACTACCGATAGGCCATCAAATCTCACCAGATACTCAATGGTTATTGACTATTTATTCCGCATTTACACCTCCGACGACATCCTCGCTTCATCCGAAAAATCATGATTTAAATAAAGGGAATATTCGTACATAGTACGGTGAAAGGTTCGTAAAGTGAAAACTCCGGAACGGTGAAAGTGTACATAGTTGAATATTGGTACGGTGAAAGTGGGGGTCAAGTTTCTTACTGTGAAATGAAGGATGAAGTTGAAATTAAGTAGGGAGAATATTTATATTCACCGTACTAATTATGCCATTTACCATACTGAAAATGTCAAAAAAACTCAGTTTTGCAATTCACCGTACTAGATTGTGAGTGAAAATTTTGCAAGCATTCGTACATGAGAAATCACAGTACTAATGTTGCAGTTCGCTAGTCTTGTCCCCTTACCGATAATTCACCTCACGACCTCAACATTTCACCATTATAAAGACGCACGTTAACATCTTACCGAAAATCATTTATTCGCAACGATACAGATAGAAGCGGGAAAGTGCGCCGAGATAGAACGTTTAGAAGCAATAGCCGACAAATATCCGATCAATGCTATCTAGGGCTAGATCTGAATGAAGGTTGTAAGTACCGAGTACTACAAAACGTTTCGAACGATTTCGCTTAAACTTCATCCGGAAAACTTTAGTGCATGCAACAAAGTACAAGCAGAAAAATATTTCAAAATTGTCGTACAATAGATGAATCGTGTGAAGTTGCTGGCGTAACGTGATGCATGGGATAATGACACAGCTGTACAAAACTCGTACATGGTCCCGGATTATGCGTTACTTCACAGTCGGTTTACGGATAACGAATACATTGAGGCAACAACGGTGTAGTACCCCCTGGAAGTGGGTACTGAGGCACTACCCACGCCAATTGTGTGCTTTATGGCTTTACCTCCCCTACTGTACGAGCCACCAGTCTTCGCCCCAACCTTTCCTTCCTACACTTGTTTTCCCTTCTTTCTTTTCCTCTCACAACGTGTAATGCTTACACACCTGTGGGATTAGACCTACAGATATATAAGCACCACCAGTTTCAGACAATAAAAGCCTTCTATCCGGCGCCAACTGGGCACTAACGAGACGAGCATGTTTTCCATGGTGAGAACTCGACACCCGACCGTTGCTTCAACTGACATCAACTCTAGCGAATCAACTACCAGCTGAGTCTCCGTACCGACGGGACAAGGACGATCTATCAGTGCTCCCCCACGTGTGCACCTCCATCAGGGCCCCACTAGTCGTGTTGAAGTACGGGGTCATTTGACCTTCCGCCCTCGCTTCACGACTGTGTTTATAGTCCACCAAGGTGAGGAAATCTTCCCCTGACCCCTCTGCCACCTCAACCTCCTACGACTG
>JAULBU010047318.1:0-13449 GCA_032358235.1 Odonthalia washingtoniensis | reverse complement strand
GTCATCACGTCCTGTAAAAAGAGAATATCGAGCAGCCCGATCGCATTGTTCTAACCCATCGGCCAGATCCCGACGTTTTCCCGATTATGATTCCTCGTAGTCCGAAGAAGATGGTAAAACTACGTGCCTCGACCTGGATGTAATAGATCTATACATACCGTTCTTAGAACGCAAAAAAGTTCTCAAACATCGAGGACTATCCTCGTTCAAACCATCCAACCCGGCCTTCGATCGGCTGATCTAGTATCGGTATTACCGCCTGAAGCAAGTCAGCGGCGGGCGCGACAGTGCATCCACTGGATAATTACACAGACACCTCAAGATTCTGGGGCTGACGGCGAAACATAGCGATTGACGGCGACGATCCAATACTTGATTTGGACTTCCTCTAGAGAATGGTGGAATGATATACTCCGTCTGACCGAGGCCCAGATTTACTTGGTTCATCCCCAGTTACTTACGGGGAAAGACGCAAAAAAATTCAGATCAACTAGAAACGGAGCTCGCTCCGGGTGTGTTACCTGCTGGATATAATCCGTCCAATCATTGTTGCGAACGTACGCCACACCCGCAGCCATACGTGAGGGTGTGAATACATTACGCGGAATAGGGAAGTTAATTATTGAATCCGAACAGGACTTCGCGTCGAGGTTGAACGACGCAGCATATCGCTGTGATAATGTACATGAAGAGTTGGAAAAGATGACGTTCTTCGTGGACGGACTTGCACCAAAAAACCGGACCATTGTTGCGCGCTTCCGGGAAAATGAACTCCGTCTGGTGTTAAATTTCGACCGCTTTGTTCAGTATGAGCAAGATCAAGGCGACGCATACAGATCAAAATGAGTTGGAACACGGACTTGAACATTAACCGTTCGACGATCGAAAACATTACGCGAAGTACAGTTTGCGAAAGAACTAGATGATCAACAATCGACCGAGACCTAATATAACATGGTAGTACCAGACGATTCCGTGGACAAAAATGACTTACCATCCACGACAATGGAAGAAGAAAACAACCTGTACGCAAATAAAGTCAGACCCGAATAAATCAACTTTTGTGGACGCTCTTCAACTCCCAGCGGTGTGGATTGGACCGCCAACAAACGAAGAGACCAAACACAACAACCATTGATTTGTCACCAATCTTACAAATTGAACCACATTTATCCAAAATATCAACTACAATTATTCGAAATGGAGCAGGTAATTACCAACTATGAAAAGTTGTCGACGGCACGGAATAATCGTGTGCTGGATACAGCATACTTCATGGCAAAACTGGCATTAACCGCATGCCAGCAGAACAACAACCCTCAGACAGGGGACGAAGTTACCAAAAACAGTGAGAAGACCCATGGAAACTAACCCGGGGACTTTGCGAAGCACTTTCTTTCTCATTAAAGAAAATCTTTAGTCGCCCGCAGACTCCATATCAAAGTCCTCGTGTCATTCCCGTTGATCCCATCGCACCATCACCATCACCAGCATCCACGAAAACCTTCGATTTCCTCCAACGCCCGTGGAGGAAAGTGAAACGCATAGAGGTACAAAGTGCGTTCTTCGTACTGGATCGACGCAATTATAGAGTATATGCCAATATTGGATTATTATTACGTTCAACTAAAAGTTTCGCGGTAGTCCTGAATACCGGTACCAGATCCAGTTTCATTCGACACTCCAACCTACCGTATGGGTCGGAGAAATTCATCAAGACCCTCAAAGGGTCGACCAACATAGGAGACGCGAATAATAGGCACATCATCATGGCAGGAATGATAACGCTGGCAGCCAAACTTGGTTCCTAGTGGGAGATTTTGACATTTCAGGTAGCCGACCTACTCACAACGTCGATCATACTCGGTTGCGACTTATGCGACAAACCTGTCGAAGCAATCCGCCTGCAGGCGGTTAGTTTAACTGGAAGACGGAAAAACTGTACCCATTGTCCGTAAGCTTAACAAAAGGCCCTTGGATGCTCCGCCGCTGCCAGAAGAGAAGGAACACATACCCACAAAGGGGAGGACCTTATCAAAAATTTATGTTGCAGAACTGACCGTTATACAACCGGAAACAAAAACTTGGATACCACTCAAGACAGCAGGCCAAGGATTAATACTCGTTGAATCAACATCACGCCTCTATGGCAACCACTTATGTCTAGCGGGCGTAGTAATAGACGATGTACACGACGAAAAACCATTCTAGATATTAGTTGCCAACTTTGGAGAATATCCAACGATACTGCTTGTAAATAAACATATTGCTAACGCAATTCCGCACCCCACCTCGCTCGTCGAGTCGAATATTTTCCACGCCAAAATGTTCGGCCTAGTTATCGAGTCGAAATCATCAAAGCGATCACCTTCCTTGTCTCGAAAGCGCCAGTAATCCGCCAAAGACCCGGCGTTAATTAACAAACATCTCGCGGACTTACGCGAGTCGCACTTCTTCAGTAAGATTTGTTTTCAAAATGGTACAAAATGTTTTGGAAAAACCAAAATGGTGCTATTTTCGTCCCCAAAAGAATTATGGGGTGCCAAAAGGAATCAAAAACGTTTTGATAGAGGGAAAATATCAAAAGATTCATATTTTTCATTTTTGTTTCTCATAAATGTTTTGGGTTATTTCGGAAACATGAATAGATCTTCTTAGAAAATATTTCAAAAAAATTCTGAAGATAAAACTTTTGGGGTTTGCAGTTTTTTTGGGCAAATTTGGGGACGCAGTTGGCAATCCACACATGGTCATCACGGTAATTTTCAAAATTTCAAAATTGTTGGAATTTACAAAAGGTTTTTGGGGGAATTTAATATTAGTAATGTAGTAGTAGTACATTTGGATATCGGTGTCGATGAGTAATATTGGCCGCGCCAATTAGATATTACATTCCAGCAGACAAGATGCCGTCATTGAACGAATGTGACTCAATTTGCCAATTCAAATGTGAGCATTTATCGTGCAAATTAGAATCAACGTCAGCACATGGCCTCCAATGCCATTATAATCACGAGCATGGTGGTAAGTCAGTCGACCAGCAGCGGGATGGGAAAAGGATGAAAATCCGTAGTACTAAATATATAACTATTTCGCACACTATTATTGGTAATGTTAGGAGGATGCCTATCGACAGGGTGATAGATTAAGTATGCAATGATCCTAGCAGTGAACTAGAGGAAACTGAAGACTCGTTCATCGATTCAATAGATCCCGATCTGAAGGTGGATATGATAGCAGCTGAAGATATTTTATCTATGAAAGCGGATAACAATTCTGAACGTGGAATGGAGTAGCTGGTAGATATGTTCCAGGACTTGCGCCTCTCGAATTGTGATAAGATGCGCAACTTTGTTTTATCTACACTGAAGAAGAATGGACACAGATTAGTAGATTTCTGTTCGAAATTCAAAGACATGGAAAGCATCAAAAATACAAGAGAAACGAGACATTGAAAGATATTGCGGAACGTGGATTTAAGATGGAGATTTATGTATCGGAAGATGATGTTCGTGTTCAGTTTTATTTAGTAGAGTATTAGGACGACTCAAAAAGTATACAATAGTGATATGAAATGAAATGAGACGCTACGGTGTCAGGAGATTTTGAAAATATTTGAAAGAAAACGGTGCTTTTGATATTAGAAAACTTCGCCTTTTGATCCTTTTGTGAAGAAAGAAAGGAACGAAAAAAGATTCAAAAGAAACCAAGAAACAGAGAAAGACTTTAAAAAACAGATAAATAAAATAAAATCAATAATAAACAAAGAAAGAAAACAAGAGTGGAAAGAAACCAAGAAAGAAAAGAAGAACATAGAAGAAAGAATGAAGCAAAAAAATAAGACCTCTACATTTCATCAAATTAGTCATTGGCAATTTCATAATCTTCCATATTCAACCTATGATATATGGACTTTTTTCTTCTTTGTCTGGGGCTATTATCATATTCATCTACATCCCTTTCGTCGTTGACAACCAATAACATGTCTCCTACTATAACTTCCATAGGTTTTATTAAATCCGTTGTTTGCATAATGTAGCAATCCACTACGTTTCCCAGAACTTTTCATATTAATTTTTTAAATACGTTGTACGTTAAAGATATGTAGTAATGGCCATTAGCCGGGTTTTGAAAACACCGAGTGTGTTTTCGACTAAAGTTGTAAAGTATCTGTTGTACTGAACGTTACGTACCCAAAGATAGTTCTAAATGAAGTTGTTCAGTATCATCACGCAAAGCATCTTCAAATTCAACTAGACATGTCCTAATACATTGTACAGCAGCCAAAGGCATTGAATCCATCAAAACTCACTTCACCTGTATTGGAATTGTTCCGCCCATTCTAGATCGTTTTGAGATCGTTTTTTGATTGTTAAACTGCATCTTTATTGTTTTCGCCCGTTGGTGCACCATCTGTAGCATTATCTTGACATTGTTATTCTTCATCTCCAGCTTCATGTTCAGATTTGGAATAATGTACTATACTTGTGATATACCGAATCTAAGATTCGATACGACGACAAGTTCGAACGACACGGTGCTGATGATGATGATGGTGTGGTATGTGATGATGATGATGATGTGATTATGTTGCTATAATGATTGAGGATGATTATACTAATATTGATGATGATAATACTGCCATTGTTGGTGATGATTATGTCATTATTGATGATGATGATTTTTCCATTTGTTGGTGGGGGCTATGCCATGATTTTGCCATTCGTTGGTGGGGGTTATGTCATTTGTTGACGATGATGATCATGTTGCATTGTTGATTATGTTAATGTTGATGATGATGATTATGTTTCCATGTGGTGATAATTATGTTTCCATTAATGACGATGATGATTATGTTTCAATTAAAGTTTCATGATGATTGATGATGATTATGTCGCTACTGATGATATGCGTTGATAAAGATGGAGTCGCTGGACGGTAACTACATGATAAGGGAATGTAGGTTGTACGTAAGGATGTAAGAAAATCCTACGAAAAAGAGGGAAGAAAGGAGACGCGTGCGCGAACGAAAGAGGACTATTGTTGAAGAAAGTGACATGGGAAGAAAAGGGTTCGAACCATACAGTGCTTGACAGTCAGAATAGTACAACCCAGTAAAGGCGGGAGGCCACCCAAAAATGTTGCAATTTGCCATATGTGTAACTGTACAAGACAGTAGATAGGGACACGACGGCACTACATGCAAGGGGATGATTTCCATCCACCACAGTACCCACATGCACTTAGCGAATGCAAGGAAGGGCAAATGGAGTGTAATGTACCGACACGTTGGAAAGGACACCTTCAAAGTACCACAAGGGATAGAGGGTTACACTATGCCAGACTGGCAGACACAGGATTCACGCGTACCAAGTGTGGAGCGGCATGTGGGGGCATGACAAGAGATAGGATCGCAATATCTAATTGAACAATTAGTACCGAATTCTCGACTATAGTGGAAACAAACTACACGTTTTATTATCATCCATTCTGCCTCAAAAGTAGTATACATACCGTCATGATAATCAGAACGATGAATTTAATAAATCGTAGACATTTATTACAGACAACCAGAACCACATCATTAAGCTACATCTAGTAAGTACCTCTCGCTATCGAAAGGTATACGACTGGTCAACACCAGTGGCGAGGAGCAGAGAAAATCCCTACGAACTAAGGCGTGCCCGATTGTTTTTCGATTGCGTTGAATCGACGGAGCACTAACCCTGCTTCAAACCAGAGAACCCGCAAAGCTACTTAGCCGTATCAGGGATCCGGTTTACTCCTCTAACCCAAGGACAGAGGTAATTGATAACTAACCTTATTCACTACCCCTTTGCCATATATCCACATATCGAGGTCTCATATTAAAGTCGTTTTTTAGATAACCTTTTGAGTGCTTAGCCTCTGCTACTAGGTTGCATTTCAACATAAAATTGAATCCAATCGAATTAAACATATGATACTACATGAATCTCCACTTTTGGAGCCAACTTTTTGAAACGCATGCAATGTCTTTAATGCTGCCTCGTTATTAAATAAATCATCTACCGAAGCTTGAGTCAAATTTCTTACCATTCTTCCTTTGCAACGTTCCTCACATATTACGTCATACTCAGATGTCCCCCAAAATGCCATACCCTGATCACCATAATCGAGAACTTTGTGTAGCTTGTTATATACATCATTTTCTGTTTACTTATCCGAATTGCATCATCTGCATCGCCCGGATTTCTTGGGGCTATAATGTCTCTGAAACCAAGACAACTTGGAAAAACTTCTTTAGCTCTTTTATTACGAGTGCCATCCGTCTGTTCACATACCATGTCAAATATATTTAAAAGTTCTAAACTTGTCGATTCGCATTCGTGAATACATTTCTCGAGATCTTCAGGAGGGGGAGACTCTTCGTTACGACGAAGGAAACTAATAGCAGCTTGTCCACCAAATTTGGAAAAAGTTCTTTTGTTCGAAGTGAACAATTCTCCGTTCATCGCCAACTTCATAGAACATTTCGGAACATAAATACCATGTACATATATGTTCCGATCCTCTTTAAATTCAAAGTCCCATAAAGGAGGGCCAAGTGGATGACGTGTCGAACACTTTTGAAGTAATTTTCCGATTTACTTACTGGGAAATAACGTCCTATCCAGGCACGTACTTTTAAGTCGTCACCATCACCATCAATTAAAACCCTGTTCGGAGGCCACGGAAAATCTCCGTGCATATAAAAACACCAGACCTCAGTAACCTCAGATATATATTCATGAACAGATGGTGTCATATTGTTCATGTTATGAGCGACGTAGTCAACAACAGAAGGAGGGTATATTTTCTATGAAGTTCCATCTTCATTGATATTAGTACAGATGAAGTTCCTTGTTTTATTTGATTTTTTTTCCTCTGTTTGAACCGGATTCGGAAGAATTTATGAAGCTTTATGCCACTTCAAATTGCAATTGCATTGATATTTTCTCCTCAACAAGACGTGCACATTTTTCCTCATACAATTTTACAGTATCGCTTAGACGGAGGCACAAATCCCTTTTTTCTTCATAATCTCTTTTCAAAGAATTTAATTTACCGACAGTCACAACCATCGTATCCTCTTCATCTTCAACTGCACTATTTTCGTCAAATGGAGTATTGTTCACCGGCTGTGGTACCCTTCGTCTTTTATCCCTCCGATGCCCTCTTTCTCTCATGAATCTTGGACTAATCATCCTAGATAGCGTGTGTACGAGATATGAACAAAAGAAGTCCATCTCCTTCTTGTGTTGATGAGAATGTGCAGAAGAACTGCTGCTAGATTGGAATTAGAAAATCGAGTGGCATTACATAAATTACCACTTTCTAAGTACCGCAGTCAATACTCCACCGACACTGTGTATGCTGCACAGAACTATGAAATGTCTTATAAAGACTTTCTTAAACCAATAAGTCACTCTTCATCTTTACAGGCTCACAACCATTGTAATTTCACCTCTTCGTCTATTACTCATAGTAATGCATCTACTTCACCTTAGTTTATTGATAAATCACCACTTCCATCTCCCCCTTCGACAAAGCAAGTAATTTCAACGGATAGTGATAATTGCGGTGAATACGCCACATGGATATCATCCTTTTCAAGTTACGATAATGACTTCAATAAAATAATCGGTTGTTTGGATGATATGCAGGGCCTTGAGGGTTGCAATGAACGGACACGAAGGGTTGCTATCCAAAACTTTAACGAAAATCCATCTTGGGAAAATTTTATTGTGGGTGAGGAAGAAAATGAAATTGAGGAATTATTATCAAGTTTACAACTGAACGGTAGGAGAGGATGTCACAGCGGTAAACGCTCGAAGCGCAGTAGCGGACGGAAAGGTGTCTGGCCTTCCCTGAAGAACAGCCAGAAGAGTAAGGCGAGGAACAAAAGACATCCCGTAAATTTATTAATGTTTATCTTTCAAATAAATGTTGTGTTATTTTCTGGCCTGTTTTCATTGTCCTTTGGTGTTCTATGTGTTCCTAAACTTAATAACTGTTAATAAAATTGCGTAATAAGCAATGGTATTATTAATTTTTATCTTTCAAATAACTGTTGCGTTGTGTTATGTGTGAGAGCTAAGCAATTCTATTACTATTTGTTATCTTTCAAATGTCTTATTTCGTCATGTCGTATTATTTCGTCTTGCCGTATTATAATTGTGGGAAAGACTGTCTTCAGCGCGCAGAGCTGCCGTATGAAGATAAACGTATCGTGCGTCTTTCCCGGTCCCATGATTTTGTTCGCGGTATTATTCTTTGTCGCTTCGGTGTTCGCTGTGTTGATTGATCGCTAATCGCTTCAACATTTTTGAAGCATTCATGTCTGAACGTTCGAATAATCAGTGAAACTGAAAAATCAACATTAATTGAACCATTGATTTTTACACTGTAAGGACAATTTATTGACATACACAATCCAAATTAATTTTTTAGTGAATTGGTTTAAACAAATTTGAAACGTGTCAAAAACCGCCGGACACACGCCGACCACCGATGTTTGTTATATCTACAATCAATCGCTTCCTCACAGAATTCCCTCCGTCAGGACAATTTGTCACCCGACTATTGCTCACGCCATCAACGTTGAATTTTCCTCAACACTCGCCTTTATGTTATCATCTAAAGAAGATTAAAATATTTATTATACCAACATTCATTTCCTCGTCCCCGATATTTACGGTTTTTCTTTCCGCCATTCTTCTCTCATGTAAATAATCACGTGGATACTACTAAAACAGCAGCAGAATAAAAGATAATGCATCTATTAAGTAGTTTATGAATATTATTCACCTGTACGTGAACCTTCATCTTCATCTCGTTCTCACTCACCTTCACCGCCATTTCATTCATTATCATCATTTATTTTTCTTTTTTATTATCATCGTCAACTATTTTTGTATTATGCATTGTAATTCTTCTGCAAAATCTCCCATCTTCAACTTTTAGTTCTATTTAATTTCTTCCTAATACTCGAACAAACCATCTCTCTACTATCATGAATGGCATTACTATTGTCACTATTACTTCGTTTATCGTTACATTCATAAATTTCACGTGCAACCCGTGATAGCGCTTTTCGGCTTATTTCTACACCTGTGGCCACATTTTCACAGGCATTATTCAAAGGAGCGTTGCCATTAAAGGCAAACTATACTGATAATAATAATATTATTATTAATAAGAAATACTGATGATTATGACGAGATACTGATACTGATGACAAGATACGGATGAATGATGATGAAAAGATGATGAAGGATGAGATTAGTTGTTACCTGACGGAAGAGTGAGGTGTGATTGGATGATGGATGAGGATACTTGACTAAAATCGAAGGATATATGATAATGCATTTTATTATTATTGAAACAAAGGAGGCCCATACAAAATACACCACGATTTCTCTTAATAAATAGGCTAATGATTACGATGAAGGATGTGAAGATGATGTATCAGATGATAGTAATTGATGGAAATACTCGAATGATATTAATAAAAATAGAAATATTAAGAAGCAGAACATGATGATACGTGAAAAATATTAATTGAAGAAGACGATGGTAATATGATAAGATAGTCTTAGCGATTGATGACGAAAACAATTATAATAACATATGTGTATTATTAATTATTCATGGCAATAATAGATGGTACCCAATCTAATGTAGATTATTACAGCTATAATAAGAAGAGGAATGATTATTTAGATTAAGGATGAGAGTACAGACTATATTATGATGCAGCGATGGGTTATGATCACTTAATGATTAATGCATGAAAATAATAAAACTAAAATGACACCATCAAGATACAAAATAATTAAAGTGGATTTTAAGATCATAGATGATCGTAAGAATGATGAATTGAGTGCTGATGCTTGCGTGATGACTGAAGATTCTGATTATTTCATAAATATCTTGATGATGAGGTGCTACCATAACGCGATGGCGAAACACAATTAACGTAAGGTGTTGATAAATTTAGACGATGGACTCAATCAAACAAAAGAACGACCTCACTGCCAATTAGAAATTTTAGAACATCATGACCACTAACAAGTTTCCGATGTCCCCAGGGATTTTCCATATCACACGAAATTAAGCGCTGGAATATCGAATCGACTAAATTATTCGATAAAGAGTGAGTGATTCTTGTAATACAAACTATATGATGACGGTGGAAGCATGAGCTAGTGGTGATGATACGGCGAATGAGCGACAAGAACGGGATGAGATGCTCGAGAAAGCATACCTAATGTTAGATGACATGGATAAATCAAAAGAGGAATCATGACGATGGCAGACAGATGAGATAAACCAATCAACAGAGGAGTCAAAACGATGAAAGGAATACGAGATGGAAAAATCAACAGAGGTGGCATGGAGATGAAAGGGAGGTAATGACTGTTGATTATCAATGTATCATCAGTATTACCGACTTTCTTTGTGAAAGAAGACCAAAAAGAATAAATAAAAGAAGAATAAGATGTAGATGATAGAATTGAAGAGGGAGAGGGAGAATTTATTGAAGTTGATGGTGATTTGAAACAACTAAGTCTCAATACTACTAATAAAAATGAAAATGATGTCAAAAAAACTTGGTTTACCAATGTTTACTGATCCTACTATTTACAACTACATCAATAACAATTATTACGACCAAAATGGATCCGAAATTTAAATGTTGAATGGAATGGGAGATTAGTTGACGCGAGTGGACTAGCAGAAGGGGATGGGGCGAATGACTTTGGAGCGCCGAACGTGCCACATGATGTCATACCGGCAATATTTTGCCCTATCTAATGATTCCACTTCATACCTCTTTTGACATAGGTCAAAATGATTTTGCCGCGCAGTGCAGTATCTTTTGAAAATTCGACACAAAACATTGAAAACAATGTCGAAAGAGTATCGGAAATATTCAAAATATTTTCAGCCTTATCAAAAATTTGTGCCCTCTGCTGCCAAAAACTTAATGATTACATTTTCTTTTAGGAAAAATATCAGTAATTTTTGGTACATTCATTAAAAACATTTTTTAAATTTTGACAATACAGGTGAATTATGATTCCCAAAATGCATCAAAATTATCTCCCAATAACTATCCAAAACACTTTTGAAAATCTGACATCATAATATTTTGACATTTTTTGGACAGAGAAAAAAGCACTCTCTATATTCGAGCTCCCAAAAGCAACCAAAAAGACGTCCTGAAATATGGCTACAGAAATTTCTGTTTTAGGAGTTTTAGAACGCAAAAAAACTGAAAGTTTTGAAAGTTTTTTGGACCTTTTTGAAATCGAATCTTACTGACAATGGACCAAGACGAAACGCCAAAGTACGTGGCAGACATACCACTCGGAATACCCGAGAATTACCATGACAAGATTAGGGCTACATTGTGAAAGGATGAAACCGTGTGGTTCGGAAAGTTGGGGAGAGTCAATGTCACTGAACATGCCATCGACCACATACCCAGCACAAGGCCGTTTAAATCACTGCTGTATCGGGCAGAACCAAAAACCAGAGAACTCGACCAATTCAAGGTTACCGAACAGCTTAAAGCCATAGTGAACGAAAACCTATTGACTATTTGTCCCGTTCATTTTACCAACCCGAGAAGGGATATTCAGAAACTGAACAAGATTGTCTCGCCGTCTTTTGGGGTCTAAAAATTCTCCGTCCATACCTTCTCTGCGAGAAGTTCATAGTTTACACAGACCATGCAGCGCTTGGATGCTTGCTAGCAATTACTGGCCCATCAGGCAGATTCATGCGATGGCGGTTACGAATCGTTCAATTCCATTTCCACATACAGTAAAAAACTGGTAAGACGAACACGTAAGCAGACGCATTATCGCGCCTTCGAACATCTGCAGAAGAAATTGCGGACGACGCCGAAGACATCCCGACATTCACCATTCAAGAGGATAATCACCCCAACCAGGAGACCTTCTTTATGTCGCTAACAACGCCCATCCACACGATGGGAATACACGTGTAAAAAAACTTTTTGGTACAAGGTTACAAGAAAGATATTGCGAAATGACGGAAGACGGTCACCAAATGGATGACAACGATTTGAATGACTTTCATGCCGAAGCGGTGCGCGCAACCATACCGGGTCCAAAAATATCGGACCCGTTATTCCAACAAATCTCCTACCTGGCCAATCACTTACAACAAATTACGATAATACATTACTAAAAGTAATTAATAAACAAAAGAATTTCCTCATAACAATTTCAACATTACTTGGACACAAAATTCATATCTATTTACCATTTATAATGGCATAACAATCAAATTTATGTATGTGTGATATTGGAATCACAAACTAGTATGTACTATGATACACTATCCACGATCAAATTCTTTCTTCCATTCTCCCTTCGCACTACTCACCTACTTTCGTCATGAATTGACGTTTATTTTGCGTCATGTACTCTATCTTCCTTCTTCCAATCATTATCGACAAAATGCAAAACATCATCTGTGTCAAAATACCAACATCTACCCTCCTCCTTCATTTGTCTAAAACATTTTCTCCGCTCCACTACATCATCACTGTAGAACATAGTGGTAAAACACCGGCACTTTCACATGTCAAATCATTCCGAAAAAGAATAGCAACATATTTGTTTACCCAATCTGCCAACACAGATCCATCATAGTCACATTTTTTGTGTTCTCCATGCACTACATCACTTCCTTCTTTCTCAACGGTTTTAGATGTATCTTGACATGTATCTTCCCTTTTCCCTTTTCTTTCAATTTAATTTTCTGATTTAATTTTCGGTTTTACATCGTTTTATCTGTACTTGTATGTTATAGCCGCATCTGCAAACACCCTTTCTCGATCATATAAAATTCCATTCCCATCTTAAAGTATTCCTTTTCTAACCCGTCTGTTCAATCCACCACATGCTTCCATTTCTACCATCAATATCACCAAACGTGTATTGACCAGCTCCTCACATTCTTCTATGGAACAACGTGTTTCATATATTGTTAGCTTTACACAATTTTTCATAATAATGATATACGCTCCCCAAGGTGACCATACTCACAGCTGAAACGAAATTTTTTTCCAAGTTTGCTAATTCTGTCGTTATCCGATGAATCGCTCGACGGTAGCGGTTGCATGTATTAATTTTTCTTTTTTCTGTCAACCCACACATAGTGCTGGCAGATGTCTCTTCGGGAAGAGCGTTCTTCATGTCGTCCTACTGATCAGCTCGACGCATTTCCAATCATTCCCGTTTTCCCAGTTTCCGTTTTCCCACCGTTCATGAACTCTTTTTTATTTTTACAACGCATTGAGTTGCTACACCGCTCACCGTAATTAGATTTGGCTACGTCAATATAAGTACTGTATTTTATGCATCCTCCTCAAATATTATCGTAGCCTAC
>JAULBU010047307.1:0-13452 GCA_032358235.1 Odonthalia washingtoniensis | reverse complement strand
TTTGTGGAACTTTTAATAACTAAAAGAGAACAATAAAGATATCATTTTTTCCCATCGATTTGCGGTGGACATCGACACTGATATCTACAAAATCAAAGGATCCGGCACAACCAGGAAATCCTCTTTGTTTGAAAGATTCCTCAATTTTTACAATTCACCAGGGGACGGTTTTCGATTCAATAACACATTGCCGCATTCAATTTTAATGAAAGAATGGAATTTATAAACGTACTTCCCTATTTCCCTAATTGTTGAAATAACATCTTCATCGCCAATGGCCGCATATTCTCGAGACCGTAAGGTAGCAAGGACAGGCTGTAGCAGTTTGTCCATTTATAATTTTCCAGAATTACCGATTTCAAAGCACGGAATCCATACATCAAGCCTGAACAGAACAATCTCGGTTCAGAAATACCTAAAGAACACCTTCATGATGCTGAACAGTTGCTAAAAAATCCAATCGGTACATACATCCTCTCCAAGTGTAAAATTCGAACCCATTTCCTTCGTTAGTTCTCTCCATCTAATATGTTTTATTCTACTCGTCTTGACATCACCTGAGTTCTCCTTTTCAAATGTACTATATCGGTTTTGCATTTCACGCAGCAGTTTGTTCACTTGGTTCAGCAGTTGTACCACGACAGGTAACATCTCTTCTTGTTCTAAGACAACGGTCGTTGCTGAATCTGACATGTCCCTCCTATTCACCCCTGTTCCCTCACGGTGAATTCATGTATATGTTATGATTCGTTCACTCATCTTACGCCGCTGGTAGGATCCGTACAGTTCGGTTTTGAATTATTCCAGATTTGACCGTCCAATTGGTAATATAACGTGCCTCCGTCAATTGCCTCCGTTCGGTAGTGAAAGAGTCAAAAATTTTCTTTCCGAATTCAGTCACAAAGTTAATAATGACGTCACTCTCAGCATATCACGTCCCGTTCGGAAGGCCAATAGATGCTACACATGTCTCCTACCATTTCAATCCTCGCTATACTTTGCAGAAGATTTTATTTTTAATCTCGAGCAATCTACAAATCCAGTCAATGTTCATTGTCTTCCAGAGCACTGTACATTTTTACATTTAAAATGTGTAAAATATATCGCACACATCCTGTTCTTCGTCATAGTACAGCAACAAAATATAAATAACGGTGAACCAAATGTTGATTGGCTACAGATAACGGTGGCATAAACATTCCGGATTTGTACAGTACAAAACAATAGCGTTTTAAAAATTTCTAGACAGTACTTATCAATACAACAATCTAACTAAGCATGGAACTTTATGCAACTGTATAAATGTTTCACCATTATGTATCCCCCATGTTTACAACAAATAGTATTACTTTCAATAAACTGAGCAAATATAAGTAGTGATGAACTTAGTTCTCCAAGGCTACATGTTCTCTACACATTAGTGATTTCGCAATATCTTCGAAACTTCCAACTAAATCTATATGATTACTTCTGCATTGTAATCCCCCACTTTCTTTCGACTACATATATGACCTATTATGCAGCATTCCAAATTTCGAGTGCTTGCAAGAGTGAAATCCTGAATACGTGTGCGATGAAATAAGTATTTCATTCTCCTCTATATGTAGTCAATTCGCTTTTCCTTTCACTGAGTTTATTTTCGGACGTCAAATTTACGAATAAACAATTCTTGGTCCTACTACGATCTCTGCATTCGTCTTTGCTACTATCTTTATTCAGTAGATCTACGCTTCGTTCTACAGTCCATGACGTCAAACCCTCTTTTTCCTAATTTTACGCAGATATGGGCCCAGGATAAAGCAGCAATCAACCGTCCCGCCCGAAGTTCAGCTGACAAACGAGGAACACTCCCCGGACTGATGAAAAATGTGACCAATTAGGTTACGCTAGTGCTTTAAACTTATGGGAGAGGATCCATGACGAGCTTCCAGACTACAACAAAGACAAGATCTCCGCAGATATCCGCGGGACCTATCTCAAGTCGGAGATTTTAGGTAGAGCCTAGACCTGTGATCTAGTATTGATATTGATGTGGTCGCCTTTGGGAATGGAGTAGATAAGGTCGTCTCTATTACTTACGTTTGAGATCCTCTGAGCATCACGCTTGCAGTTTTCAGCGATTACGGCTCTCTACTGTCCATTAAGTGAAACCGGACTGAGTCCTGTATCAGCTACGAGAAATATTTACAGCTCACATAGCGCGGTATTACGCACATGGTAAAACACTTGAGCTGAATGATTGGATCCTGGAAATTATGTTGCCCTCGGGATTTGGAATTGATGCTCAACAGCGTCTTCCGATCTCTTCTTCTGCTTCTTCTGGTACTGTTTTCATTTAGAATGATACAAACGACATAATTGTGAAGCAGATAACGTATGACAAGTTTTATCGGTGTCACGACAATGCGATTCAACTACTATCAGCCCATCATCACCCAGAAATTCTACTCATACTGCAAATACTGCGTCGATCAGCAACAGATGCCCAAGAAACAACAAATTCTCTTGCTGTCCGTCCGGAAAATATCAAAATTGGCGTGAGAAACCTCATTCTGGCCGTCTCCATATGTATCCTGATGAGTTTTGAGCGTATAAGCTTTGAAGCCGATGTCCCGCGTGTAGTAATCACGCACATTGAGCTACTGACAACCCTCTTAATGGTACGATCAAAGATGGCCTTCCAAACATAGCTCCATCGAACTAATCCAACTTGCTCATCAACCGTAATAAACCTAACGACGTGATCTCCAACAGCAACGGGATGAGTCAACATAACAACCTACAAAATGGTAATCAACCTCCTCCTCGTAATATTAACGTGATAAACTTCATGGGATGATTAATTACGAATAATGTGTCACGTGAAAGTAAGCATGCATCTGTCCCCTTGGTTGACTGTGGTGTGCTGTTTAGTTCCATCAGTACGACTGACCTAGGACTCATCCATCATATTTATACGCTACCATCAATCAATTTAGACCCAATTCCAACTGCCTTGTAAAATTTCTAATGATGGCCGTTTGAAACGGAGTGGCACGGCCGTAATAAGTGTGGTGCAATTCTTTTTTCGAAACGTGTATTTTTTGTGACTATAGCCAAATTTCTTTTCTTTTCTGTAGGACCATATTTTTTGGGTGGATTTTCACAATCGCCACGTGTATTGAGGACATTGTTGCCCATTACACTGTACCGCTGATTCCCACTGCGCTACCTCGCACAGTACGCTCCTGCTGCCATTCCGCAGCAGGTGGAGACTAGTTAAGTATTTTTGCGTGTACCACTCTTCAATTCTAATGATGACAATCGTTGCTCAGATTTGATCTTCTCGCAAACTTGCATTCGTCGCAACTAAAAAGCTCTTTCAACTCTGACAGAACGCCCGCTGCGCCAGCGTTAGTCAATTACACCACTTTACAAGCGTTGACAAGAACCAGTGACCGTTAGCCGCATCATCACAGGTATCCGTTCCAACCGCTTCTCTCCTCACGGAGTAGGCATTGGACTATCTACCAATCCTTGAGGCGCGCAACCCCCATCCATCCGAATCACGTCGTCACAAAACCACTCCGGCATCTTACAATCGACAAGACTACAGCCACATAATTACTCAGCATCATCGTACCTCCCGGTTGTTTCGTGGCGTGCACTACCTACACGAGCTACCGTGGATCGAGAACTGCAGACACCCTTAGTGCTGATTTTCTTCCTTCCTTTGTGGAAGTTAATTGAACTCCACCTGGTCTCTCAGCCTAGAAATAACCTAGGTGGCAATTCGTGAAAGATGACTAATACCAATACAACGGGCATCCCTGGAACCTGATCGCAAATAACACGGTCTTTCACTGGCAGTTTATTCGCGGGATCGCGTAATGCATTTCGCATTGTGTAAAACGTCGGTTGCGTGGATTCTCCCGCACCGTTTGGTGACCAATTGACTCGTGACGGAATCATTCAACGCATTTTCGGCGAGGAATAGGCCGTCCTACAACAGAAAGTAACAGATTTAACAAGCATCTGGGAGAGGATCTTACCCGCAAATCTGATTTCGAGGAGGAATTCAGACATATCCGCAACGAACTTACTGTAATTATGCAGCCCCTTACCAAAAAGATACAGTCTCCAACGGAGTCAGTAGAAGAAGCTATAAAACGTTTACGTTAATATGTTAATGCCGTCATAGAACGTAGTACACAAAGCCTACAACATTAAATTACCGAGGAAGAAATAGAGATGAAATCCCCATCATGGGTCAAGAGGACGCACCCCAAAGTCTACTCTTACCGTCGCAACTGGTCGCCATGTTACATTGTGATACATCACGTCCGATATAAAGAGAATATTGAGCAGCCCGATCGCATCGTTCCAACAATCAGCCGGATCCAGACATTCTCCTAATTATGACTCATCGTTGTCAAAAGAAGATGACGAAACTACGGGTCTCGACCTGGATGTGATAGATCTATCCGTACCATGCTTCGAACGTGATAAAGGCCCGAAGCACCGAAGAATGACCTCGTTCAAACCATCAAACCCAGAATTCAACCATTTAATGTCCTATTGATGCTATTGTTTATCCCACACACGCGACGGGCGCGACAGTGCATAGACTGGATAATCACGCAGACACCTCAATAGTCTGGAGTTGACGATGAAAGGACACAGATTTATGGGCGACGATCCAGTACTGGTTTTCGACTTCCTCTCGAGAATGGTGGAAGAATGTGACATACTGAGCCTGGTCTAGGCCCAAGATCACGTGGTTCTTCCCCAGTTCCTTACGGGGAAAGCCGCGAAACTTTCCCTATCAACAAGAAAAGGAGGTAGCTCCGAAGGTTTTACTTGCTGGAATGAAGCCGTATAATCGTTATTGCGGTCGTACTCCACGCCTGCAGCCATACGTGAGGCTGTGAATACATTAAGAGAATCTTGGCAGTTTGTTAATGAATCCGAACAGGACTTCGCGTCTATGTTGAACAGCACAGCATAGCGCTGTGGTGATTTCCAGGATTGGTTGGAGAATATGATGTTCGTCGTAGATGGACTTGTATCAACAACCAGGACTATTGTTGCGCGCTTTCGGGAAAATGAACCCCGTCAGGAGTTGACTTTCGACCCCTTGTTCAGTATGCCAAAGATCAAGGTGATGCATACAGAGCACGAAGCATTGCGACGCGGACTTCAACATTACCCGCTATGGGATCAAAATCATTACGCGAAGTACACTTCGCGGAAGAACGAGCAGATCAACAATTTACCGAGACCGAATACAACATGGTAGTACTAGAAGATTCGGTCGACACCAACAACTTACCATCCAAGATAATGGAAGAAGAAAGCAACCAGTACAAAAGAACATTCATAGCAAGATACATCAACTTCGGTGGACGCTCTTCAACCCCTTACAGGTGTGTCGAATCTTCCATTCGATACAGTCGAGAAGTTCGCGTCATTTACGCATGCTTGGCATGCACTTATCAAGGTTTGCGAATCCAGATGCCTACATTAAATTTTGAGCTACGAAATATATCAAATGTGCAATTCACATTCCAGCAGGTTAGAAATTAGTAACAGTGAAAAACACACGTATAACATTGAATAAGCAATTATAATTCCAGCACGTTAGCAGTTACTAATAGTGTGGAACGGCAGACGTGTAAGATTGTCTTACAGACTGACCTCCGGACGGGTATTTATATCACGACAGAGTCTGCGCGGAGAAAGAATATAAGGTTAGAATTTACCAAGAAAAATGAGAAGCATCCGCCTACAACCTTTGAACCTAACCGTCAAATTAAAGGAAGGGAGACACGAACCGCAACACGTACTGAGTAGTCTAATCAACTACGTCAGGAGACAAAGTGTGCACACGTGCCCGCACGTGTGCCCGTTCACTCCAGTTGCGACCCGAGCTAAAAAAAGTACAAGTTAGGACCTTTGTTTATTACCCCGTAAATGTTTGTAATTGAGCCAGGGCTGATATACACACCGCCCTCTACCTGGACAGCGGAACAGAAATAAACCAGAGCAGCCCCGATTTCTAACTCTATACGTTTATATCTTTCAAAATCAAAGTGATTCCAAAAAACGTTCACAAATGAAAATTTCTCGAAAAACATTTGGTACCATGAAATATACATTGAACAAGGCAAATAATACCAATATGTTTTTGAGGTTATTTGAAAATTCGACTTCATGAAAATTTCTGAATATCTAGAGTGTAATGTAATTTTGGATTCCTCATTTATATTATCGAAAAAACACCAAAGAGAGAATCTTTGGAATATTTGGGGAACTTTCAATTTGGATTACCCAAAAAACATTTCAAAGTTTCAAAACTGAAATTGAATTTTGTTTCAATGTTTTTGGTAATCTTTTGAATCTACTTGGGCATTATTTTAAATTTAAAAATATAGTATGAAGGTTAGGTTTATTTTTATTTATGTTTTCTCTTTTTAAAAACCAGTTTGAAATTTCCCGAAAAGAACCCACTTTTATTTTGGATAATATTTGAAATATTTTATGTTGACTCCCAAGGCACGGGAGGAAAATATTCTTTGAAATATTCCAAGAAGAGCCCATTACTATTTTGGATATAATTTGATAATAATTTAGTGGATATCGGAAAAACAAGAGCCAAATAATATTTGAAAAATCTCAAAAAGCCGCGAACAGCATTTTGAATACGTTTTGTTTTTTTCAGGGGAGCACCAGGATTCTGGAGCCAAATTTGTTTTCACATATTCTGAAATGAACCCAATGGCACTTTGGAATGGTTCTTGATAATTTCTGTAGGACATTGCGATGTTCGGTACCCAAAAATACGTTGGGATTTTCTAAAAATTAAAATTTCCTTTTGGTAGATACTACTATACGACACCATGCCATGATGGCAGCCTATCTTGAAATTCACTGTATTCAAAAAATCAGGTCAATACAAAGTTTGAAATTTCAAAAATTGGAAGGACCAAATTAAATTGGGCCCCTGATAGGAAATAACAATTGCGGCTATCTTCATATAAATTTACTTGAGAAATATTCGTTAGTGGGTGAAATTAGTACCTTGAAGACCGTGCGTCATGAATAATGAGCTTAACTGCCCAAGGGTTTATTGCTCTTTTTCGTCAATAACACAACATGGTGTCGACACGAATGTTATGAACAGACATTCTTCTGGTTCTGTGGATCGGCCTTTCAAGAGAAGGAAAACTTCCACTAGTAATCGTACAATAATGTTCCATAAACTATGGCTAGTATTGGATCCAGGCTTGCCATGGACCTCTTAACCAACGCAATGCTCACTGAATCCCCTGACCCCGAGTACTTTTCTGGAGTCAGAGAGAACTACGATACATTAGGAGATGAGATAATTCCTGAACATTTTAGAGATGATCCGTCATCTTTCAAACAAGTATCACACGATGCCTCTTCTCCATCGTTTGATGCTCTTTCTCGATTTGTTTATATTAGGAAGGAGCGCCGGGGATAAGCGGTGTAATGAGGCACTGAATGTAATAAGAGACAACATATGTAGTATCGAATAATTTGTGGAAACGTTTCAGGATATGGAGATTATTTTTCAATATCGAGAAAAGTTAGCGTTAATAAAACTTGATAATGGGGGATTCAATCTGGAAACACGGCAGTATGAAAGAGGAGGGCAATATATGTTGTATTACAGAGATCCTGTAAAAGTTGTACAATATCAGATAGAAATGACTCCCAAAGAGAGACTAATTACAGATCCATCACGAAATATATCAGTTCGAACCCAAGTTGAGGCCATTTCCAGAGCCAAACCGAACATTCAGAAATGCACAGATGTAGGAATTTCATAGAGAAAGTAATCTTTAGATGGAGAGAAATAGTTCATTGGCCTTTTGCAAGTGTATAGTGATAAATGTCAAACATCATTAAATTCATCTGCTTTGACATTTTATCCTATGCACTTAACGTTTCAGATCTTTAACGAGGAATGGAGGAAGAAGCACATTACATGAGGAAATACAGTCGTGGAATTTCTTTCCGTTTCATTTGAAGTGAAGAATACAGATGAAAATGATGGGGCTGCTTCCACTGGCATAGACATCCATTATGAAAAGGAAGGGTGCGTGGGTAGGCTTCATGCTCTTCACAAAAGCAATGAAGCGGTTTTTCAACCATTATATAATTTATCTTTGAAGGGAGTGGCGATGAAAACTATTAAAGGAAAGAAACTTCGCTGTCATCTACTACTCTCTTCGTATATAGCAGACGTTCCTGAGGCTAAGGATTTTCTCAGTGTGAAACGAAATACTAATACCCAATCTCCATGTCATCAATGTCCTGTACAAAAGAATAATTTACCGTTATCTACCAACGATTCAGAGAGGAAAGCAGAGAAAACGAGACAACTACTGATTTCAATTAGAAGTAATGTAAAATGCAGCGACGATGTTGAAGAGGTTATATCATTGTCAATTCTTTCAATCCCTTCCGTCCTTTCAAAATTTCACTTATTTGGTATTCACGAATCTGTAGACATTTATGCTATTTTTAGATTTGAACCTCAAAACAATTTTCCACTAGGTATTTCCAGAACGTTAAATTGAATGCTAATCGAAGATGATGAACGATAAGGAAAGGAGGAGTATGTAGATGCTTACTGAATCTGGAAAGGGTCGCCAACCTATTTTAATTCGGAAATCTGTTCTACATTTAGTGAACAATTTCCTACGGGATGTAGAAATTTCCTCCCCTGGTTATGGTCTACACGTTGACTTTTCCAAAGAGTTTACTGGAGAAAGACCAAGTGGCCATTTTTAGAAGACGGACTAATTGGAATGCTGAAAGAAGTTGATATAAATACTGTGGATGTGCTATCACTATTTCTAGGTGCTTTAATAGATACATGTTGTGTGGAGTTCGATAGGGTTCCAGTTACTACTGTATTTACAATGTACGTCGAACTTGTTTATATTGTTTATAGAAGACAGCAAGTTCCCTGTTGTAGAATTGCAGAGCTAGGGCATCTATCGGATCCCACAAAAAATTTGAATAGAATTGGGGGTGAGTTATTTGAAAAATACCAATCCTCAGGTATGGGAACAGCAAAATAGCATCTGATAGATTATTTAGTTGTTGATTTAGAGTTAACAGGTGGAATGGAGTATAATGACAGTGAGTGGTACGAAGCATCGCATAAATGCTTCGAAGAAGATTATAAATTAACCTCGAAACGAACGGGCACAGCAATGACTCAAACGTTACGGAGACGGGTGGTAAGGGTGCTTGGGGAAATTTAGGTATCATCACAACCTTTTGAAAGATTGTGGAGAAACGGTCACGTAACATCGAATCCGGGAGTAGTTCCAGTGAAGAAAACAAATGCATGCCGAATAAAGGCAGTCGAGAAGAACGCAGAATTCCTTGTTAAAAGTGGTGTTTGTGTAACATTGATGGAACTGTGTTCGGCTGAAAATAATTCATACGATGGTAAACGGGGTATACATCAAGATGATTTTGTGAGACACAAGTTCAATGATGTCATCAGTATGTTGGGTGAAGATGTTTTGCAATCAATGATAAATATGATTAAGGATCAAGTGAAAGACATGGGTTTTTCTATTATTGACACCATGAATACTACAATCCAGTTTCCTGTATCTGCATACGTGTTTGGATACCAAGGTCCCGCGCTAAAAGATATGAGTGTAACAAGCAATGACATTCATTTACCAAATTCATCATATAGAGTATCAGAAAGAATAGTTGCAAAGAAACATTACTATCTTTCAAAAGTACCGGGATTGGACAGCATAATTTTGAAAGGGTGTGCATCAGAAGGTGCAGATATCCCTGAAGGACTTATGGCAATATGGTATTCAAAGGTGCTGACATTCGTCAGGATAAAATCCGAAATGCAGAACATGATAACGGGGAAGAAGCATGCATTCACGCGGTTTTACGAAGTGATTAGTAGCAATGATGTAGGTGTGCATGGAATTGATATGTGTTTAAACTGCGTTAAATTGAAATGGCAGCGGACTGAAGGAGAATAGGGGAAGCTGTTATACAGTAAGAAGATTGTACTCATTCCCATTGATAGTGTTGGGGACCTAGTTCACGTTTTTTGTGCGAATGGGGCAATGAGTTTGATATATGACACAGTGGCCAGAAAGAAACGGATTGAATAGGTTGGGAGTGATGAATGTGGATGGCCATCAGACATTTGTTACGTGAATAGATTTTACAGACCAAAGGGAGAATTTTACAGTTATTTTGGAGATGATAATGAGTAATGGATTTGTATTTAGAAATGGTGATAGGGATGGAAAATTATAAATTAAAACATGTTTGTGATTAACATTCTAACCTCATTGTGTCAGTTCCATTTTTACTTTTTAATAGAATTTTAGAATCATTACGTTCCACATACCATCTTTTGAGATTATAAATTTAGAAATGTGTGGGTTTAACATTTTAAGTCATTATGTCAAAACAATAAAGCGTATAGCATAAAATAATAAATCCTTCTCACGGCATGTAGAGATTTACAATGATCATAAATTTGTTTCATTGAACTAAGTTGTTTCATTGAACTAGCATGGAATCAGGTTGATTTCCACGTTCAACAACCGGTAGGTAGCCTGGTATTTTCATTGGGAGTTGAAACGCCGTGTTTATGTTGTGGGTGGGCGCCACAATTCTTACAATTGATATAAAAGTATCATCTATTGATCTCAGTGTTCGTCGAGTAAAATTGGTCAAGTAGATAGTAGATTGTTGAAATTTGTCATTAGTTAAAATATAAGTACCAGATTGTGGAACATTGAGGATTCGATGAAGGTCTGGAGGTTGTGTGGGAGGTATGAAAATTGTTGATACGAATGGTGAAAAATGGTTCATTTTCGGAATGAAATTTGACAAAAAAATGCCGTAACTGAGGTAGACATGAACACCTTCAATTTTTTGTTTGTTTTCAAGATGAAGCGGAGCTCATATTTGCGGAATTAAAATGTATAAAAACGATAGGGTAGGCTAATTTGTGAGTAGAACATAATATTTAATATGAAGTGATATATAATCTGCAATACTGTTTTGATTCCTCATAGATTTGCTCTATTTTTAAAAGTTTCTGGTCTCCTTGTCTTCCTTCCATACCAGAAAAATCGTACCATGCCGTCAACAGTCAATATTGGTTTGACACCACAATCCTGGCCCGGCTCACAATGGTGTATGAAATTGTTATTCGGTAGGTAGTGTCGTATCTGTACTGGGCGCACTAAAGATTTGTTTGTGTTTTCGGCACCAAAATTCGCGCCTAGGTCCAAGGGTGTTCGAAATTGTTATTATTACATAAACGTGGACATTCTTTACATATCTTTCCTACACATCCATTAGTATTAAAGCCGCGAATATAGGTGTTGATGATGATGTTGACTTTCCACTTCTCCTCCTAGTCTTGATGTCCCATCTGTGGTACTAAGACCATTATTACCACCATTATTACCATTACTGAGACCAGTTTCTATTGATGATGATGGCTGTGTCGGACTGGATGCATTTCCATTACGGCCAGAAGAAAGTCCTACGTTTGTTTCGTATTAATTCAAGACGAGACCTCTTCCTTAGATTGTTGAAGATGATTTCACGAACGTACTATTTTCTTGTTCTCTATTGTAATAAAAACTTGCAGTACAGTGAATAGTATCATTAATTTCGTCCAATCAAACCTCGCTGTCAGGGAAAAGAAAGTACGTTCTCGCGAAAGTACGATTTTTTGTTCTGTACTGTAATAGGCATTTACAGTACAGTGAATAGTGTCACGAAATTTGTCCAATCAAATGTCACCCTCAAGGAAAAGTAAGATAGAGATGTTTTATATCAAAACCGAAAATGGAAAAAAATTTCCTCAGCATCAGCATCACCATGAAGACCCCAGAACCAGCTTGGAAGTCATCAACAACACCCGCAGAAAAAGCAGTAACCGCAGCACGCACTATGTACAAGTAGTAATCATCAATTTATCATCATCCTTACCATCCTAAGAAGTTGTATAGACCTGTAACCATAGTCCAGCCACAACAATATCATTTCGTTTCCTATACATGTACACCACCAAAATCTCCCATATCAATTAAAACCCGTGACTATATAAATAGGGAAATTTATCACTGTCACCTACCATTGTCCGTCTACTTTGCGGACCAAGTCCACCCACACGTCCGGCAAGTGTAATTTCTTGAATTAGGTGTAAAATTGTATCAATTATTAGCTGATGAAGCTGTATATGATCCATTGATGGATGAAGGAACACATGAAAATCGATTGGTTGAACTATGAAACATGGTAATAATTCATGGAGAATGAATAATCACTACTAATGCTCTTTCCTTTTTTCGTTCTTTTTCTTTTTAAAACAAACCAATCTTATAATATTATTCGTCAGATTCATCTCCACCGTCCTCTTCCACGTGAAGATATTCATTACCTATACCACCGATATCTTCTAATTCATTACCTTCCTTTTCATAAGAGAATGCTTCTTAATCACTATCGTGAACTACATTCAGATTTCCACTGTCAGTACATGTTGGAACTCCCCGGTAATAATTCTGGAATGTAAAATTTAGCAATCGGGGACAGATCCGAACCATGAACAGATAAAGAAAGAAAAGGCACTGAGGCCATCTGGACCATATGTAAAGAATGTCCCTTTCTACGAATCCTCAATTGGGTAAATTGGATATAAAAATGAAGAAACGTATAGACCAGTAGAACTTGAATATTCTTCAACACTCTCGAGGTAGACTTTCATTAGTGGGGATCTTTAAAGATGCTCATTTCTCTCAATTATTTCCTGTTTAAATACTTTTACTCATATCCCTCTTGCTCTCCAAACTCTGAAAACACGATTCTCATCACTAATGAAATTTGGTTCCCATTTAATTGTAAAGTGCATGTCGTACCACCCAGAAATACATACTTCAGATATGTATTGTTGGGCGAACATCGTCACACGATCATATAATTGATACATGTACTTGTCCATCGTTAACGGAATTTCGGTGGTGCTAATACCTTCCCCGAACATTTCTCTATCTGCGTACTTCTTTTGCACTTTCAATGATGTTGAAGGTATACCAGATGATGTCTTTCAAATCGTGGATTGGACTGATGAAGCTTTGGAATAGGTACTGGCGTACTCACTCTCAACGTTTGCATTGTTAAATTCTTTCTCTAGTTTCTTACACCTCTATTTCCAAATAGAAACAGTGGAACAAAGTTCCTGACAGATTATTATGGAATATTCGTGATCTCTTTTGAGTTTGTTGTAGACAATAGACGAAACTTTAAAAACTTCATATTTTTCTTGGCCAGGACTTTCCACAACAGCACCTTGCTGTCTTCTCGTCCTTGAATGCAAATAATTGTTTATAAGCGATTATTCATCATAATCATCCTCACATAATG
>JAULBU010047296.1:0-13452 GCA_032358235.1 Odonthalia washingtoniensis | reverse complement strand
GTGATCACATACCATACCGTTCTTCCAGAAGTTTAGTGCAGGTTCAACCACGGAGAGATGCGTCAGACGGAGTTTTCTTGAATCTGATGAATAGTAACCCCTTGTTTTCGTGTAATGGAGCAGTATTTCCTCCACACTGAAAACAATTATTTCAGTCTTGTGTCCTTTCCAATTTCATCATTTTCAGGGTTTTCCAATAGGATTAATTACTTCTCCGACTTAATATGTTGAACCCAGGAAGAAAATTGCAATGCCGAACAAAACGTATGCGCATGAATTCCCGGTGTCAAAAAAGTTTCCGAGAAATGTACCAATTACTTCATGTCTTCTACCGTGTCCTGTTCGTGATCTGAAGTTGGAAAGTCGTTGATATATCTAATGTTGTAAGGAGATTCTGTTAGAATGAAATGAACATTATCTTGTAGAGTCTGACCCATAGAATCTTCATGTGTGTCAGTAAGGGATTGGGAATGGAAGTCATTGCAGAAACAGTAAATCTGCATACTTATTTCCAGCACTTCCATTTCTTTCAATCCCATTGTAGTCAGCTCACCTGAAGCTGCTGGTTTGACCTAATATTCCTCCTCAACTTCTGTCGGTATACCCGAAGATTGGTTTGGGGATATTTTCATTTTTTGTTTCCAGCAACCTTAGGTTTATTCTTATTTATTTGCAATTGTTAGGAAGACTGTGAACTTCCACGCTTACAATTACCTGTTTTCGTTTCTTCTGAAGGCGAAATGTCCTCATCAATGTCTACGATAACTTACATGTTGTTACTAACTGGAACGGATAAGTTGAGAGGCTCGGAGATATGACCAGAAATACCAGACAAGTATTGTGGGAATTACGAACTGTTTGGATCACAAAAGAAATGTTTCAGTAATGGAGTTGATTAAATGTTGGAATAGGGGTCGTACAACTAAATGCTCCTCAATATTTTGTGTAGGTTGTTGAAACATGAAGATGCGATGTAACGAAATGATATGTCCACTCTGTTTGTTCTATGCGAAGCTTGTTCGGACAATAATTATTCGATAGTGACTGGTTCATGATCTACGGAATTTTTTTCTTGAGTAACTGGAGAAAAATCTTCGTTCCTTGTAGAAAGACCTTCGAATCTGGATTTTTCTGAGTTGTAGAAGATGTACGGTGACATCATTGTAATGAATAGAGGAATGTCGATTGATGTTGCCAGTCTTACCCGCGCCGTGAAAAGTGTTTGACAAACGAACCATATTCTAGTACCAATGAAAGTTTTGATGCTGAGAATATTTCTATCACGCGTCATAAAAGTTTTTCTCGACATTGTCTCCAAGACAAATGAAATGCTGTCGTAAAAGAGGAGACATTCGAAATTTGTTGGGATAGATATGTTGAATTGTTTCCGTATAGGTCTTTCCCAGTTGACTGGATGATCATGTGAATAAATTTAGGACCAACTAAGAATCCAGTCGGAGTAAAGCTGTCCGTGAACAATTCAGTGAAAATTTGCAGTGTGCATTCATTTCCAGAACCATATGTGTGTATGGAGAGAGACGACGGGCAATCTAACGCACTGACTGAGAACCCATTTCTACTAGGAACTTGTCCCCTTTGGCTCCCATAGACCCGAATACCGATTGTTTAAAAGTATTTTTTCTGACATTCGACTTGATTTCGAAACGTGTGGTTATACGCTTGAAAATCGGGTCATCATGGAACCTCAACCATTCGAGATAATTCTTGAAGTTGACATTACTGTACTTGAAGTTTTCTTTGAAAGATGAACCAGAGAAAATGTCAATAAAGGAAACAACAGGAATAGAGTGAATTCAGAATCAGGGGCTGAAATTTTCCGGTAGAGCATTTTCCAGTAGATTTTGAATATGACATGTTGTGTTGTTGCTCAGTTCTGTGTTGGAAAAGGAGTTGACAACTATTGGGGAATGGGATGCAGAATGTTGAAGTTGATTTTAAAATCCTTGTGGCTGATGTTGGCGGAGAATACTTTATGTAGTGTGAAGTTGCTGTTGAAAGGATCAAGTTGTACGGCGTTGCTTTTAATTTCACGTGATGTGTGTACATGTTTATTCTGATATGATGATTTTGAAGAAATTGTTGCTGCAACGGTATGATGACGCTTGTTGGAGGTCGTATTAACCGAGTAGAGGCGCAATCGTCAATTGTGACGGTGGAAGAATAGAAACAAACGTAAAGAAGGTAATGTAACGGTTCTAGTACCGCGACGTTATGTCCGGGAAAGTTATATAATGTTGTGATATCCTATATATTGTAGAAAATAATATACTTAATTTTCTGCACGGCGTCGGGATGGACCTGTTGGTACTACTGGAACAGAACAAACGAAGAAAAAATGTAAACATTTTCCTCCATATAGAGAAATTGATTTTGCAAAAAAAATAATTAATTTCTTTTTTGCAACAAAAAATCAATTATTTTATTTTCTGAAATTTTTTGGCCTCCATATGAAGGAAAATATCTTGCAGAAAATTAAATATTTAATTTTTTGCAACAAAAAATCAATTATTTAATTTCTGGTAATATTTAGGTCTCCATATGGAGGAAAAGTTTTCGAAAATATTTGCGAGTAATGTTTTCGCCGCAAACATATGTTGGAATCTATCACGGGTGAGTACAACAAACTCGTATACGGTACAATTAGAGTGTCATTACAGAAGCTCCGTCCGATTCAGAAAGTCATACAACAGTTCCGTTTATGATAACGAAGACGAAAAACCGATCATCGAAGTCATACAACTGGAGCGAAGTCATACGAAACAAAAAATTTTAAATCGCAATGTTTTCTGTTGTATATATTACGCGCAACATTATGATATTCTTCTTCAAAACCAGCCGTCATCAATCGACTTCAATATTTCTCAACATTACGATATCCTTCTTTACAACCAGCCGTCGTCAACTGACTTCATATTTCTAAAGGACAACATAACACTTCTATGATCAACTATGTCGTCATCTTCTGCACCTGCACAGGGAAAGTGTCTCATACATCTCTACCTATCGGCAAAAGGTGAAGAACTATTCCATAAGCTGATACTTGGAGGAGAAAACGGTACCGATGCAGCGACACGGGGTATAGTTACAGATGCTTCTGTTGAGCTGTACTGTCTAGATGATGATTCCGTTGAAGTGGTGAAGTCATCCAGAGGGTGTCGTGGAATTGCTTCTTCGTATATGAGTGCAGTCCTTGTTGGTACAGCGCAAGTGAGGGCTTAAAATGGAACTAATCCAGGGAGCGTAGCGAAATGGGCAACGGCTGTAATGGATGAAGTATTGGACAGAGTAGAAGTAATCGATGTGCAAATCAAGACGAGGCATAAGGAAAAGGAATATCCGTATTATGTAAATAATGTAAGAGGTACCAACCCAGCCATCATCCGTAATTTGGAATCAGAAGATGGTGTTCGTTGCTGGGATCCTCAAGGAGATGAAGGTTATCAAAATTCAACGTGCGAAGAGGGATGGTAATGAGAAGACCGATAGCGGGAAGGTCTGTTGCGCTTACTGATTTTCGTCTTAGTATTTATTTGATTGTAGAATTGTAGCTTGGCGTCAGTCAAGTCAGAAACGTCAAGAATTCTTTGAAGGATGTGAACACTGAGCATCGTGATGAATTCGTTAAACCCTTTGAACAAGAGCGGTATCAAATTGGTTTCGGAATGATTTCAGTGACTATCTGAAGATGTTGATGGCAAGTATACTGATATCTAGCAATTATGAAACCAGGAAACCGATAGAATTGTACTAAAGGACGACAAGGCATTGGATATTGTGGACTGTAGACATCGCCTGTCCGCACTTCAAATTCTTGGTTGAATGGTAACTTCCGAAAAAATTGGGCACGAGATGGTATTCGTGTCGCTCTTCTCGTACGTAATGAAAAGGCGACTATGACACCATGGGAAGTTATAAATCTCAGCATTTCTCCAGACATATCATCGTCGAAGCCAAAAAAACATTTCGGTAATTGAACTCATGAGCAGTGTCATATGATATGCTGAGACCTTTACCGAACAATTTAAGATGAAGTTTAAAGAAGCAAGGACAGTGGATATTGCGAGGGACATGGAAAGAACAAATTTTCTTCATACTAAAAGTACCTCAACATTCGAACGATACCCTCGTGTGGGAAAGATGCTTGACAGATTCAAATATGTCATAGAAGGGATCAAAACCATACCGCAGTTTGGAACTGGGAAAGATTCTGGTAAACGAAGGGTCACGTACTTGGAAAGTGGAATTCTCATCAACGGTATGGAGCAGACTATTATGTACCTACTGGATGCAGCTGAAGATTATTTTGGAAGCCCATCAAAGGGAACAGTTGATGCAAATGTCTTCTATCGGCTTGTTAATAATTTCTTAACGTCTATGCAGACATTGTTGGAAGCCATTGCGGGCAGTAAGTGTGACTTACCAGAAGGAGTTCCTACGACAATGCAGAAATTACTGGACCTTGTCATCTCAAAGACACAAACAAGGAAGCAATTTATTAATGAAACCTTCTGCAATCAAATGAGACGTTTCGAGTGTGGTGTTGGAAATATGTCTTGAAAACTGGTTACCCGTTCAAGTGCTCGCTATGACAGACTTGTAAAGAAATTATGACAGTAATTTTTCAAAGAAAGTAATGACGTTGGAAATGGAGGAAAAGAAACAAGAGGAATGGGTGTCCATGGAATTCTTCCAGCACATACGAGAAGAAAGAAAATGAACAACGTGAAATTATTGACCTACAGAGTAGTGATGAGGAAGATCCTCGATCGTAAAAACAGAAGGAAAAGGAAAAGAATACCATATTGTATGACATGGAAGAAGACACGCCAGAGATTGAAGCATTGGCAAGTGGTGGAAGGTCAACATCAACTAAACGAATCGTTTTACCTGCTAATTCAACATCAACAAAACGACTAAATATAATGGCGACACCCTTGCCACGGTCTACTGTTGCAAATTACATTGGCTCTTACGATAACAAACCACCTAGAAATTTTATGCCACCTGGATGTAGTGCTATGTGGAATAGACTAAAAAGGAGGTGTAGAGATGTAGTGACCATTGAAGAAATGCTGCAACACTGAAGACAAAATGTAACAGAGGGTACCATCGATGGAGTTCCGAGGGAGAGTATAAGTCGTGAAACACAGGCGATAAAAATTGAGGTTGACAGAACGGATGGAGGAGGCAAGAAAGTAGTGGATGTCGAAATTTTATATGGTACGAAGACCCTGCTGAAATCGGCATTAATCCCAGATTCCCATCTTGCGCCTGTAGTTTTCACATAAGATCAAACACTACCATTGCGAGATATCGGTTGGATGTGGGATACATGCAAGCGGAACATATGGAACTTCGCAGAGATGACACAGAATCGGAGAAATGTTTACATGCAAGAAGAAATGTTGAAGGATGCTGTGGACTTGCTTACTTCTGTAGGAAGAAACAGCCATTGGATACTGGTGGGTACTGCATTCTGGAGAGTATGTATAATATGTTCGACATGGATGAAACTTTCAGAAGGTCGTATATAGAAGCGTTTGAGGAAAATCATGAATTTCCTTCACAGACAATTGGTGAACGTTTAACCGAAATTCAAACATGGTTCCCGGGTGAATAGGCTCTGAAAGATGAACGGAATAGAGATCATTGGATTCCAATTATCAACACTGGTAATTCTGGAAATGACGAACATGACAGAAACAATGGCATTGGCAGTTATTCCTGTACAACAAATCTTCTTGATAATCAAATGGAAAGTAATCGTGACTATGTATGGCTAGCTAAACGCCGTGCTGCACTGGACATATGGATTATATTTTTGCGCGCCTTGTTGAATTTTAATAAAAATTGAAAATGACCGACAAAAAATTTGAGGGGTGGCGCCGCTTCATTGTCACTAGCAAAGATTGTAGGCCACAACATGGTCATAATGACTTTGACGTCAGGAAGAGTGGTTCCCCGGTTATTTCAAAATGACAATTGAAAATTGAGGTGTATATCTATGGATAGCTGCTGGGTCCCATCATTATGTCTATTTCAGTCAGGAGGAAAAGGACAGAATTTCAAGTTGTTTGGAAATGCATAAAGTTCAAATGCTCCACAGTCTATTTTTATTGGAAATGGTTACGTTCAGCATGCAGGGGCAGAATAGTATGGAATAGGAGATCTGAGGTATCATATGTATATTATCCTGGACGTTGGCAATTTGAAAGATGCTATCTCATACGCATATGGACACAATTTTCGCCGGAAAGGTCAACAGCTATCTGTTCATACATGAGGAAGTTCAAGCAGTCCTTCGAGTAGTGGTCAAAGCGACGGAGAACCCGATGAAAGTGATGATGACTGTGACGATGAACCACAAAATATGGATGATTGGGGAATGGAAGATCTTGAAGAGCGACCGTTAGGTTGACAATTGCTCCTTGAATTTATTTATATTTGTTTACCTTGCATGCCATGCAAAGTAAACCAGTATAAATTATACAGTCTATGAGTTTGTTTTTACATGTATGCTAAAGTAAAATGTACGTTTGTTCTCAGAAACGATTATAGTTAATTGTGTATATGTTCCTATCATTTCTTTCCGATGCCAAGTATTTAATACAGGCTGTCATATTACCTAGACATTACCGACAACAGAAAATTTGTAAGACGTTTTTCTCCATATGGACGCCAAAAATTTGCAGAAAATTAAATAAGTAATGTTTTGCAAAAAAATTAATATTTAATTTCCTGCCAGAACTTTTCCTCCATATGGAGGCCGAAAAATTACAGAAAACCAAATAATTGATTTTTCCCAAAATAAGATCCATTATTTAATTTCCTGTACTTTTCGGTCTCCATATGGAGGCAAATTTATATATTTTTAAAATCGGAACATGATAATATTTCTTTTGACTACTTACACTGCCAGAATCAACCACTGGTACTGAAAGTAAAATGTAAGAAATACCCGTGAATAACTTGGTCCCTATCAACAAATTATTCTACCCACATTCTAATTATCCAAAGAACGTGACATCGACCCATATAGCTCTGAATGCGACATTCCACAATATTGATAAAGGAAACATTCTTCTGATATACAACGTATTTCACATACTCGACAGACGTTTGGGCTGATTAAAAACGACATACCACGTCATGCAAATACAATAAGAAGAAGAGATTACACACTATGCGACATGCACCAAATGGAAACGGCTATCAGCTGCACACGGACAGATCCGATGCCCATTAGGAAGGATCTGACGTGGAAAGAGTGTACAGCGATGAGCCAGACTGTGCGCTTCATGATGATAAATTTCCCTTACAACCTTCGTAACAGGTCACTGATGTAAAAGTTACAGCGGATCATTTGGTAACCTTATATCAAGAAATTGGAGTTGACGCTGTGCGTAAGGTAATCCGGATGCTTCTATCGGATACCTTTAGTGCAGATGTTGTTCGTAAACAAAAAACTGATTGGAATAAATGCATGTCAATTGTGGACAGAATAGTGGATCGGAGTTCAATAGATGACGGTTTTCAAAAAATGGAGGTATCATACTGCACTGCGTCAATCGACAATAGAAAAGTTTCCTTTAAAAAAACCTCATTGATATGTTATGTACACAAATGAATGTCTCAAGTTCTACAGGTGTAAAATTTGGACCTTGTTTCAACGAGGTTGACCGTGAATATACCTCACATCCTCTGCACTCCAAATTCGTTGCAAAGTTGTACATGTACATAATAAACCATGTAATGGCAAATGACAAGTTTTCAATTGAGTGGAATCAAATTAGAGACACGTGGGCGAAGTCCTTCGTTGGAATGTTACAGATATATAATGATAAAACAGCAACAACTTTGAAGTGGCAATCCTTAGTTGGTTATCCGATACATGTCACATTTTAGAATATGTCCATATAATTCAGACGTTTTCTGATAGACCATGGTTAGACTATAGTTAGATTTATTCCTGTTATCTCACAAGAATAACAGTCAGAGAAAGTCATAGAGGACTACTGTGGCAATACTGAAACAAAGAGTGATAAAATTATTGTGTTTGACGATCATGTTCCACTGCCCTCGTCACTGCGGGGTAAAGATGAGGAAATGGTTTCGTTGAATGACGCAATGAAAAAGGTTCTTGTGCCGTTAATTGAAAATTGAGGTTTTACGGTATGTACAAACAACAAGATGAAATGTATTTTCATCCCTATCATTCTGCCATACTGCTGTGACATACCAAAAATCAAAGATTTTTATGGAGTTCTACATACCTTTACCACCACACGTCCATGAGTGAGATGCTTAGGAACTTCAATCAATTTCAAGACAGGTTCAATATCTGCATTATCGCCTCCCAGAACCGTTCACTATGTACGAACTAGAAGGGATGCGGTTACCGCTTTGTTGAAATCCGCAAATACAGCGTCGTCGACAGCAGAGAAGAATTGTTTACAAAGGGAAGAACAACAAATTCTGCATGGAATTTCTGTTTCACCATGAATCTCATTTCCGGAGAAGCTAGAGAAGAGACATCTGCACCTGCTTCTCTCAGGTGTATTCTAAATTTTTACCATTTTGAGTTCTATGCAAGGGAGAAGTCCCAACAGCTGAACGGTTTATTTCTGAGTAATTCAATTCGAGAAATGTTGGAGGGAAAAGCTTATAAAGTGTGGATATTGGTTTCCCTTTCGTGGCAGGATATATCGTTAGAGTCACTGGTTACCAGGATGGGTCTCCTTAGACAAACATTTGCACAAATTTCACAACATTAATGAAAGATTTGCTATTCGCCAATAATTCCCTCGAATGGTCAATGGAATCGATAGCTGACATCGGGGACAGAATTACTATTTTAAAATCGCAATGCATAGAAACATTTCAGGAACACTGCGATACTGTGATCCACACATTGAAGTTCCATTTACTAGTCCACGGGTAGAAGACCTCTCTGGATTTGGAAGTCAAAATAAATATTATTGATGCATCATCTTATGAGCACTTCAATACATTATTCAAACAGTCATATCGGTCTACTTTCAAAAGCATGGCAACAAGAATTGATCAAACAGTGAAGAATATGAGACCAACAGTTTCAACTATACGTCGCAGTTCAACAAATTCTGCGTTTATAAAACAACGTTCCCTCAAGATTTCTGTACCACATTAGACAGGGACGAATACTACAGCAAATGGTAAAACACAGCTATCACCATATTTGCTACCGGACGGTATTTATGTTTCGATACAACAGGGTGATGTCACAAGAGAAAGAATGGGACTGTGTAACGAATTCACAGCGCAAACTCTTACTCCAATATTTAAAGATTTATCACGTACTAGCCTGACAGTCTTCACGGATCGGGTTCAGACCTACTTCCGAAACCACGGTCTGTTGCTTAGAAACTCCGAAATTTCTCCCACATTTTTCAAGTCAGGGTACATAGTTGGCGGACATCTTCCAAAGTTGCAACAGTATGACAGTTATATAAATATTGTAAATTACATACCTTCTCCGCCACATCTCCATAAAAGCAACGCATATTTGCAACACCGCAGTTCGGTACGAGCAAGAAGAAAAGGAATAGATTCGTCCTTATAAAGGGTGGTGACAGAAGTAGTCCCATTTAATATATAGCAAAGGCCCTCCTTCTATCCCATACGAAACAATACCGTACTATGGAAAGGAAGAATTGGGATTTCGTACAATACATGGAGTTCACTCAGCCTCTGGACAAAGTAGATAAAGTTCTCAACTGCATATACCTTAGTTGGGCTGCAAGTGATGAGGTTGACTACCCAAGACATGGCACAGGCACAAGTCCCGTGAAACATATTTCAGAAACAGGAGAGTGGTACGATATCATTGATTTCGATACCGTATGTTCATTTTACCATGTATTGCGGTCGAATAACGAAATTTATTCGTTCACTGGACAGTTGCCATGGCCAAAGAAACAGTTCTTCATTAATAGTTCTTACAAGGAGAGGGATTCGTTCAGATCTCCACCTACTGATACTGACGAGGATGAAGAAGATAAATACCCCACGTAAAATGGTCGTATACATTATTTTATTTCACATTACATGTGCTGTCATTCCTAATATTTGCCCCTATTTCCACTCCCTTCATTACCTCCTTCATCTTCGAATAAAGTACTTCGTGCTGGTCCTTCGTTGTACAGCTTTCCAAGTTTGTCAATATTTTTCCAGACAGGCGTTATTCCTGCGATATACCAGTCATGGGTAATTCTGCACGGCGTAACTATGTACTGTCGAAACCAGGTTGGTTGTACAGATATAAAATTTCTCTTTGGACTTGTCGTGGTAACCATTATTGTGGCGTCATGTTCCATTTATTTGAACATACGATCTTCCTCTCCATCTACACATTCCGTTACTTATAACTCTTCAGGGAGCCATTCTTCTACATACTTTCTTCTTTCCCCAATTAACTGCTCCGTCGCCCGTTTTACACACTCGAAAAAATTTGGTTGAATTATTTCTGACGACCTCTCCCATTATATTCATTCAAAATAAGCAGTTTGATACAGCCACCAATAAACACATCTACGCGAGTAATACTCATTACAGTCCCTTCCACAATGTCCCCTTCTTCTTCATCCGGGATATATCCAATGAAATCATGCAATACCGCAGGACCAATCTTGTTTCTAAACAAATTCAACATTTCTTCATCGTCGTCATGTCGGTCAACGGGAAGCTCAACAGAACTTCCACATTCCCGTAATTGAATATCTGAAAGGTCCACAGTACGCCACTACGACATGTCTAACACAAAGTTTCTATTGGATTTCGTTATTTTCTCTTCGCGACAGCAATTTCCGCCTCCCTTCGTTCGGTTGCACCGGATTCTTTCAAATTGAATCGGGATAGTAGAGACATATAGACAAGTGCTTCGAAGATTCTGTCTTTTGCAGCTCTTTTCCTTCCACTACAAAAAACAGATAACAACTGTCTAAAACGGAACTCTAAAGTACCAACTTTTGATAGCTCTTCAACAACTTCATCCCTCATTTCTTCAGTCCGATATATTTTTACGCTTTCACCGCATGAAAGTTCAGATCTAAGTAATGAACATATAATATATTTCTCGCTGTTGATGGAGAGGACATATTTGTTGTTTTCACTGCAGAGAAAGGTCATTGGTGTTGGTACAATCATTGAACCATCCGACCGTTTTTATGCCATTCTCCATTACAATTTCTGCTCTTTTAGTCCAGTTTCTGGTATATCGCTTGTAATATGGGTCCAAGTCGCACGGTTCCTCCCTTCCCCACTTTTGAATTCACAGCTCTATTTCCAGTCCAATTCCCAAATATTTGGTAGGAACTTTCCTTATCATCCTCTCCACATAGTTTCCACGACTCTTGTTGTTATCTCCCATCTTTTTAAGAAGGTCTTTATTCAGAACTTCTAAACGCTGCACCATTCCTTTTATTTCAACATTCTTACAATCTAGTTCTTAACTTCTGATTGCATAGCCTTGATTGAACCATCTTTACTCAGCACCTCCCGTGCTTTCTCATTGACCGAAACCTTGTACCCTTTCATCAACACAGAGATTTTTCTATTCTCTGCAGTTGGTTTTCGAACATCTTCTTCCAGCCGACGCAAATCTTCCAAATTTACTTCCCCTTGAATTGACGAAAATTATTCCAATGCAGTACCCACATCGGTAGTGTTTCTATGATTTTTGCCACTATTTCCAATCACATCACTATCCGTTCTGAAATCTATATCGTCCGTGTTGCGATTGTTCACTTCATCAATATCACTCATAGATTAGGATTCGTTTATTCTATTTCCGCACATTATACGATTTATGCTTCTTCGGTTTCCACGAACTCCACGAATCCTACCTCTACCTCGCCCTCGACCAACATCGCGCCTTTCTACAATAATGTTAGAACTAGGCGCACCCAGTTAATCTACCGCATCGTCACTTCCACAACTTCCCATTCTCGCCGCTTTCGATGGGGGGTTCCGCATTTCCCACTGTTGGCCCCGACAATCATTCCTAACGTTTTCTTGTTCCACTGCGATTCTTCCTAACTGATTTCAAAACAGTAAATGATTCGCAATAACTTGAATATTAACTTTTATTCCTGCTACAATAATATCTTCAACTTTCGATAAAGATAATGGAACGAGTTACAGTATAGATTGAAACAACATGTAACGGCAATGATAGTAGATTTGTACACCTTGCAGTCAAAACTTCACTACACTATGGCTCTGGTAGACACTGTTTGCAATTTCCACACCATGTGGAGTTCGATGTTTTGCGGAAAGTCAATTAATTGATTTTCCGCAAAATCGCAATCACCATATGAAGTGGAAATTTCATGATTTCTGTATGTTATTTCCTTTCATTCGCGATACAGCCTGTAAAACACAGGTTGTATATGATACAGATAGGACGTGAACATATATATTAAAAATATGACTATAAATAGCTGCCTCTAATAATTTCAAGTACTCCCTATGTTACCGCCCACTTAGCTCACCGTACCGTGTTTATGTAAATTATCACTGACAATTTGCATAATCAGTATGTGGTTACTAGCATGGTGAAAACGACTTTACACCTATGTGTTTGCATCATCTATAACATCATGGTTATAATATGAGCCACAAGTAGTCTAGTTCTAAAGCTGTCTTTTCTTCATTAAAAATTATAGTATAACATTTTGCAGACAGGCTACAATTTTCGAAACTGAACGCTTTTAACAAAACATGCAGTACAAATTGTAATATCGGAAACAAAAACTTACAAATTTCCGGTAGTAGTGATCATTTCACAAAGTGCTTGAACGTAATTAACTTTATAAAACATGTTACTTCTTCCATATCAAGATACACTAACAAATAAAAACAAAAGAGGGATAACATCAAAATGAGTTGAACATTTGTTCAATTTTAACATCGCCACTTTCATACAATTCATTAAACCATTCACTTCCTTTCCTGACAATTCCTGACAATTTCACCCGTAATCTCTTCACAGTATTCAACTGACGGTACTTTCTTTGAGAATAGTCTCTCATCAAAGTCAGCGTCGCGGATGATCTTAATAACTTTTTCCAAATCCTTCCTTCCAACACAAGATTCTATGATACTTAAAGATACAGCCAACGACTTGTTTAGCACACCAGCTTTTCTCTTGTCCATTTATTGTCCCTTTTCTGTTAATGACGATACGGATTTATCTATAGTTCCACTACTACCAGCAGGCTTTCGGCGTCCATAGTGTTATCCATCGGAACCGTTCATGATAATACGAGATGTTTATCTTGAATTTCCTGTTGAATTATCCGGTTTAAAGCTACATCTGTGTTCTGTGACGGCAAGAGTTGGGTAAATAGGTGCATATGTTTTTCTTTATTAAAAATTATCACACGACACATT
>JAULBU010047285.1:0-13456 GCA_032358235.1 Odonthalia washingtoniensis | reverse complement strand
TAATCCCTGTGCCGATATGGGATCCACGGAATAGAAGATCAATTAGGTTTTGGGCTTTGTCAACACGCCTCGCTTTCTCTACGTACACATCGTTATTATCCAAGAATCTGTTCTATTTGGATAGCAGGTGGACATTCCATTGCCTTATGGTATGTGGGCGGAAGAGTGATATGAATTCTGTCCATAGGTCTTCTCCGTCCAATTCAGTTTCTTTGTAGACCATTAGATTCTCTTCTCCCATGGTATGGATAGATTCAATATTCCTGTTTTTTCCGAATCTGATGCGGAATCGGGAAGTGGATCGGGATCATAATGAGAGTTAGGACATGGTGCTTCTTCCGTCTCCTTATCTTGTTCAGTTACTACAAGAGAATCGTTGGGATGTTCGATAACATGATCCGACACAGGGCCTTCATACAACTTTTGTATGTCTTCATCCATTACTTCTTCGGTCATTGTATCTGGTGGTTTTGATGGTCCTGGTGGTGTGCCTGTTGATAGTCCAGGTGGTGCCCCATTTGATCTCTCAGAAGCACTTATTCCGCCCGACATACCTCGTCCTATTCCTATTTCCCCACGTACTCTTCCTCTTGAATCTTCGTTTCCCACTGATCTTGGCTGAGTCATTCTCGTGCTGGCGTGGTGAGTTTTAACTGTCAAAACGGCCAGTAAAAAGGATAGTAAAACGTTTATCTTTATTTAGGATTTGTGGCAAAGGTAAATGTAAGTAAGAATAAGTGTATTTTGTTTTTATCAAATGGGATGCGTGTATATAAATTGAATAAAAGTAAGTGCAAAGTGGTCTCTACTCAAAGCGCGATCATTTCGTTATGGCACGATTTGATCCAAGGTCCTGTTACAATTGAATAACCTTTGCGGGCTGATTGGATCTAAGGCAGTATGCCTTCGTAGATCAGGATTAAAGAGATGATGATGTAGATATGGATGTTGACGTCGGCGTAGACTTTGAAAATGATGAGATGATGAATGTTTGCGACATCCAAAATTTAACCAGGGCTAAGAGCAAGAAAAGCAAACCGAAGAGTAATAATAATAATGGTGGCGGATGAGGAATACGACTCTCTACATCTTAGAGTGCGTCAAAGAAGGCCTATATAGATCAGGATCAAGATGAATTATTTCAAGAGGATATAGAAGAAGAAAAAGACATTGAAGCTAAAATGAATATGAATATGAAAGCAACAAGGCCACAGAGAAAGGGATGAAGAAGGCTACCGCGGTATCTTCAAAGAAACTGAATGTCAGTAACCGTTCTCTTGATTGATTCTGAATAAATCTTCGCTTAATCACATCGTTGATAATACAATTGATTCTTTCAAATATTAAAAAGTATTGCATTCGCCCATTATTCATTATTTCCCTAATCACATATGAAACATGATTTCGATTTCGATTTAAGAAGCACAGCGTAACCATTCCTTTGTAATGAACTTTTAGCAGTGCAGCATCAAGTCCATTTAGAATGTACCCCGGAAAATTATTGTTTCACTCCAGACTGATTTTGCATGCAAAACCTTTTATTTAGTAAATAAATGTAAAGTATATGTCAAACAAAACCGCACAATTAATTTGAAATTCAATTCATATTACATCTGTGTTATTCACCAAAAAATTGGACTATCAATGACAAAGAGATTACTTGGCTTAGTATAGAAAGAAAAATAAATTGAAAGCAGAAATATAATTTTGGGTATGAAACAATAAGTATGTCGTAATCGGATCAATAATCACTTCCTTTGATAACATTGACTTCCGTTCCTATCTTGTCTCATGAAATTTTGGGAAACATGTAATACACGAACTGTACTACATTAATTTAAGTAGGGAATAATTCATTATTTTCTACTTACATAAATACAGTACAGTTCTAATAAAATTTCCAATCATCATTATTTCAAATATAAAAAGCACCCTAATCAAAGTAGGGTGAAATCACTATTTGAATTAGAAGTATTAGGGATAACGAGACACAGACTCACTCCCTCCGTTTACTTTTCTGAAGTATATTGAACTACATTCTTTGGAAGGATTGTTTATATCACGTAGAACATGCGATGTAAAACGAGGCTGTAGAGTTATTTCAGATTTCAATTACCGACACCTGATATGAACAAAAATTTAACTTTATTTTCTTGCAAACTAAAATTTGCACTTTCCATTTCATTATTCTTCAAATAATGCCGTTACATTCTCTGTCTCATCCTGACTTGCAGTCAAGCAAAATCTCTTCTTTCAGATTTTCGATGTACTTACCGCAATCTTTTTTCCCTAAATTTTCAATTAATTTTATGACGTTTTTCCGTTGCATTGCTTTCCCATTTCTATACCTTACTATAGCTAGGGCTGTTCCGTCCTTAAAGGGTTTAAAAGTGAAGCGCCCCACATTTGTTCTCCCAATAGCATGACTTTCTGTAGTACCTCGCCAGGGGCGGGTACTGGGAATTCACCTACATTTATTCCGTCCCTATCACTCCTGTCTCCCTCTCCCTATGTATCCTTTTCCCTTTTCTCTCCTTTCTCGACACGTGTACTCTTCTTTTCCTTTCTTTCCACACCTGCAGTGTTTACACACCTGCAGACCGCAGTCTACGGGTCTGTAAGCACCACCGGTTCAACATAACAAAATTTATCATGTAGAAGTGGTAGTGCTTACAGACGGTATTTAATACCGTCTCGTCAGCGCCAACTGGGCACCGACTAGGACGGGCATATTTTTTATGGGGAGTACTCGACCCCCAACTTTCGCGAAAATGACTACCACCAAACGCGAACCAACCACCAGTACCCACCAACCTACGGGCGTGACTACGACGATCCACCAATGCTTCCCCACGTGTGTGCACTCCGAAAGGCGCGACAGGCTGTGTGAAGCACGCGATCGTCTACCTTTCCGCCCTCCTCTCCACGACTGTGTTTACAATTGACTGTCGTGTCGACCTTTTACTCGCGAGCTGTGCTGTAATAAGTTTTACATCTGAGCTCAACTTTTGAACCTACAGTACTCGTCAAGTTTCGTCACGTTTTGCAGCTTTTCCGCACCAAGCCGGGATCGCCCGATTTTTCGTAAGCCACGTGTATTTCCTTACCGTGCGCCTCATTTACCGCGAATCGGAGGGAATCAGGGCCTGCTTAAGGGGGTATGCACGAACGGAACCACCTTCATCTTATTAAATATAAACATTCTCGAGACTTAATATACCACCGGAACGTGAGTTCGTGATCGAATACGAGGCTCTTTCGGCTACAGTAAGTCATCATCCTTACTTTTGCAAGTCGTTCCACTACGCTTTACAATCGTCGTATTGGATCGGCGTTCGTTAGCCCCACTGATTCAGTGACCGAACCCATCGCCTTACAAGCATCATCCCGGTTCGATCAACAGCAGTCAGCTGGACTAAGCACTTTCCCAGTAACCATCTTCCTTTTGGAGTAAGCTCTGGACATACGCATCAATAAATCACTGTTGACACTTCATGACCTCTCTTCAACTCTCGTGGATGCTCAACTAACCGTCTAGGCTCATTCTTCGAGGAGCTAAATTCTACCTACACCCTAACTATCCTTCCTTTATTCGTGGAGTGTGTGGTGCAATTGAACGTAACACGTGTAACAAGTATTTTGAGCTCAACTGTCGCGTTACAGTATGCCCGCCAAATCGTGACTAACGTCACATTCAGTCACGAAAACGTTACACATCGTGACATTCAATCCAGCTCTCCATCCTTTCCCGCTTTCAAGCAATTGACGCCTCCGCCACGTGTCTTTCGATGGCAGCGTACAGCATATAATACCCTGCTGTCCATTGTTTACAGAACGATCATCCTCCCGCCGGTTGGGAAGTAGGCAGATTCTACTTAAGGGGACCTCTACCTTACATTCCGTTTATTTTAATCAACGCAAGCGATCTTCAGACTTACACTGCCCCCAAAAATCTACTTTCACTTCACCGTCTAATCACCTTTGGCATCAGTCTCTGTCCGTCTACGCAGACGTCAGCTTTCAACTCCACCTTACAATCATTGCCAATTTGTTAGACTCACGTTAGTCGTGCTTCACTCGTAATACCGTCGTTCAACCCATTCTCTAACGAGGAAGTCATTGGACCATTCTGTACTCCCAAACTCAGTGCGCGTTTGCAATCGACACTACATCAACTCTTGTCGCTTTCATCCCTCGTCACGACTATTTTTCTGCAGTTCAATTCACCTAACTAAACCATTTATCTCCCTTTCATTCCCTTTTTGGCGAAGTGTTGAAATCTACAAGCTACTCGGAACGAATGACTCGAACCCCTTTAGTGACTCGTCCGCCCCCGATTTCCGGGTGTATTGCACTACATAGTGCACTTCCGACACAGGATACTGTGGAAAGAGGACTCTAACACCCTTTAGTTCCCTCTATTTTTCTCAACCTTTCGCTTTGGAATTGCATTGAACTACATGAGTCTTTTCCACCACACTTACCAGCATACCCCCCTCCCCCCGGGGGGGTGTACAGCTGCCCGGGCAGATTTAGTGCTTATATATGCTCGGGAAAGGTCGGTTGTATTTTTTTTGATGCCCGGGCAGATTTAACCCTTATATCTGCCCGGGTATGGTTGATTTTTTTTATTGGCCGGTGCCCGGGCAGATTTAACCCTTATATCTGCCCGGGCATGGTTGATTTTTTTATTGGCCAATGTCCCGGTAGATTTAACCGTTATATCTGCTCGGGCATGGCCGTGTATTTTAATGACTGGTGCCCGGGCTGATTTAAGCCTTACATCTGCCCAAAACTGCAACACGATAGAAAAATAAATTTAATTTCAATTAAAATATCCACGTTTCCTCACTTTCTGCAGTTCCTAACTTTTCAAAATGTGGTAAGGGGATAAATGCACAGAAGTTAAACCAAATGGAAATTTTAAATAAAATTCATGACGGCTATTGATAAAAAATGGACCAAATATAATTTTGAAATTTTATTTTTCGTCTCTACTATTATGTCTGTAAAAGTATGAAATGATATAGAATTGGCAAGGTTTTTTAATTGTAAAGGAATTATATTTTTTCATCTCTAGGTTGACTATAAAAATATAAAATGTAACACAATTGGCAAACTATTAAACACAGAAAGTAGCAAGGCCTAGTCGGTCGCAAACCACAAATTATTTTGGAGGTCGTGAGATCAAGTCCCACTTAGTCTAGGATTCAGGAAGAGCAAGAAAATGATTCTGTAGTCAATATCAAAATCGTTAACATTTAGGTGTGGCTTTTAGCGGTCCCTACAAAAGACTCCGCGCCTTAAAATAAGAATTGATATTCAACGTCAGTTGCAGTAGCACGCAATTCACAATTTCGAGAACGTGTCATCACGGGGGCTTCCTGGCGGTTAAACCCTTTTGTAAATATTTTTGAAAAGTGAGACGGATTTAAGAACTGCTACCAAAACATAAATGAATTTATCTTTATAAATCAAGCATAAACCCCCATAGCATTTATTCGATATTACATATCTACACAAGAAATGGTTTTCATAAAAGTTATGAAAAAAAACTCTAATTGCAAATAATGGAATGTCTCACGTAAGGAATAACATGAGAGACAGTTATGACTGTCTACTCACCGCCCGTCAATTACCTTCAGTTATAATTGACCGAATGGTGCTTCTTAACGTTACGAAAAATCTTTTCCATTGTCTGATGATGGAATGATATTATCAGGTAACGGTTTCCTATAATTATTGCCCACATATAAAGGCATACGAGTATTTCACAGTCTGACGTATTTGATGCTGGTTGGTTTGGAAGATTGAATGCGGTTGAAAACTCATTATTTTAATCGGCAAGCTTTTGATGATTGGCAACACTTATTCCATATTTTGTGAAATATGGTTCCCAAATCAAATTGTATGCCTTTTCTACAACATTTCTAGAAGAAACTGAAATTTTCTTACTATTTACAGTATCATATGGATCAATACAGGTTATCTGCTTAGAATTACAGTTCCAACTGTCAAATACAAATGATTGTTTGAAACATTAAGTGGCCAAACCAGGGTATCAATACCGTGAAGCTCTAAATTTTTTAACCACCTCTGAAATTCTTGAATGTATTTCCTGTTCTTACAAACCGATTTTCCTTTAAGAAATGCCTGGGAGGACATGCAGAATATTCTTTCATCTTTGGTATTGGTCGATTTTGATAATAGGGATTTTGTAAATGAATCTAAAATTGCATCTGTTACCCATAATCCCGGTTGTAATGTTCTATAATCAGTACTAAGCACGCTATTTACCCCATTTACAACAAATGAGTCCATTTATTTTCCCGTGTCTTCTATGGCCGCATTCATCGCTATTCAATGACTTGTTTCATCAAACGACCTTTTCTAAAAATAAAATCTGGTTCAGCACGGCCATCTTTTACAATACACCAACGTTCTAATGAAATGTTATCTATTTTCTCTTGTTCCCCATCATCGTAACTGACATTAACAATGAATGGCCCCATATTATTTTTAACATCATAATCATCATCACGTTGGGTACTCAACACAGTTCCAGTGTACCACATCAATTCGGACTTCCAAAAAATGGAAATTTGAGAAGTTGGGACTAAATCATTTTATATCCACATTGCAATACGTTACTGCTTAAAGATGAATGTAATTTATTGTGAATATGTGACGTTGTTGAACTAATTTCTTCTCTTCGTTCCATTCCACGTTGTTCACAACTACTTTAGCACATTCTATATCTTTCATTCTTTGCAAGTACGTGGTGCCTGCTATGACTATTTGTTCTTTAGTCGGTAATTTTAGCTTCCTTGTGTTCAGCCAAGAAATGTTGTTTAACATTAAATGGATTATTCATGAGCCCGATATTTGTGCATAACACATGTGTATCCAGATGCATCTAATTTTTTCTTAATTTGTATGATCCCTGCGGATTCTTTTCTTAATTTTTGTGGTTTTCTCCTGGCCTTTTTAATTATTGATTGACGTATTTGTCGTGTCTTACATTCAACAGATACTGAAGGATTTATTTTCATCTGATCACACCGTTTCGGAGGATTTATTATTTCAATTTTAGATTTGGGGGATCTGCTATGGGACAGTTCTCCGATTTTAGCTAATTTTATAGTTTTCTTATTTTGTTGCCAGCATTTGAATTTGAAGAATCTATGACATCACCGGGAATAGAACTGTCTGGCCGACAGCTATCCATGGAATGAAGTGACTTTTCAATTAATTGTCTGAATGACTCCATATTCCCCGTTTCCCCATTTTTTCTGCCATATTTGTAATGTTTGTTGTAACATAATTCAAAAATTTGTTAAATTTTGAAGTCAGACCCAATACATCTTTTGAATCTACAACTGTATCTACGAGACTCTTTGCGTTACCCATCATCTCAGAATATATCTTACGTCTATTTGGAGTGATGTGTACACCGTCTGGAGGATAGAATTATTTTAAAATATGTTTCATAACTGAGGTAAAGCCATGTTCATTACAGTACTACTGTTCAATTTTCGAGGACATACTATGTCCTCGCAAATTGAATTTTCTTGTCAGGTGGGCTCACTTTATCAACGTACATAGCTAGAGAAAATCAATGGCTGCAAGGAAGTTTCATACGATAAGGGTACATACAGTCGCAATGTAGAATCTTTCCAATTGTTATTCTCTCATGAATTCAACTCGCATGATAAGATGTTTTCATCTGTACAATTTAAAACTGTATTTTCCATATTAAAAGTGATGACAACATTTGTTTCATATCCTTTTAATTCACTTGGACCATAAAATACTTGTACATCTCCAGAAACTTAACCAATTTCACTATCAACGGGAGAAACTTTAACATAATTTTTGTCCTGTATGGACCACTGCAGTTCGGAACACGCCAATTTTGACAACCCAGAATTTACAGCTAGCTCAGTTACCTCTGCTGCTACCAAAGATGTCATATTTCCAATTGAACTGATTCAAAATGCGGGATCTTTCCCATCACGATCTTCAGCCGCCCCCTGCCTGAAAAACAAAAATTCCATTTTTTAACTGAATGACATAACTTGTTTGTTTGTTTGAAGCATTTAAGTCAAGAATTCCAACTTTCAGCGCGGTGAGTAGTTGAAAATCCCATTCTGAAATATTTCCGAAAATAACAAGTCACACATTGTTCACGCTTTGCCCATACGTAATTATTTAAATATGAAACTGCTCTTTGTGTCAGTTTTGTACCACATACATTCGATGGAAACCACTCATTAATTAATCCCTTGCAAAGCCATTCCAATTCACGTTCACTGTCGGCTTCTCTGCACACCTCCAAAGATTTTCTAAATTGTGCCAAAGAACTGGATCCTCCTTGCGCTTGTAATGCAGATTGTATCTTATTTTTCGTGTTCTGGTCAAATAAATGAAACACGCATGTCAAGCGCTTAATATGCCTTGAGTACGGCAATTATTTGATAGCAGCATAAATTGCATCATCTCCATCAGTAAAAATTACTTATGGAAGAGGACTATCAAATGCGGCATGCCAATCATACAACATTTTAGAGCACTGTATTGTGTCTTCCGATAATCCTAAATTGAATAAAATTCCCCTGGATTTTGCCTCCGAGTCAACAACAGAAAATGTTGCCAGTTTGTACGCATATTCTGTCATATGATGTGTAGAGTCCCAAAATAATAAGCATCCAAGCTTCTTAAAAATATCCTTAGAACCTGTAAAACTCCAGCAAATATTATTTAATATATCAGACTCAGAAAATGAGTACGAAAGGTAATCTAAATTTTTTTCCAAACACTGATCTTCGAGAAAGTGTACCAACTTTTTTGAATCGTCTTCGTCCATTTCAACTGATGATATGGAGTTACGAACAGCGTCATATACTCAATCATAAATGATGGAAAAGTATCTTTTCAGTGGGACCATGTTTTAATGTTCGAACACTTTCCACGTTCACATATATTCATAAAAGGCTGTAAACAATATATTAGTTTTTCATTTGATAAAATATCATTTTTACTGCTAATTATCCTATCAAATCCAGCCACTGCGGTCACTCCATGTCCGTTGTGAACCAAATTTATCAAATTTAAACTTGCATAGTCATCAATTGAAAAACATCCATTGTTTTCATTCCCCACTAATTGTTCGAAATTATTTCGTTGTGAATCAGAATATTTTTGGAGCTTGATAAAGGAATAGAGGTGACACGTGCGTTACAGCCGACCTTTTTTGAAATACGAACTCTCTCTCTCCAGAGGATTTAGCTTTCTCCCCGTGACCTGAATGAGTGCAGTATGCCCTCATTCTTCCCCCTCCTTTTCGATCGTATGCCCATTCAGATGAAATACCCATTCTTAAATTCTCGTATCGGCAGAGCTGTTTTATTATAGTTGAGTCGGCTTTCACAATCACCCATTGCCTCAACACTACCAGATTTTGATTTCTTTATTCGGAATATTATTGTAGAAAACAACCGATTTTTCAGTACCTTGAATCTGGATTATGCCACCAAATAATTGATTTTCTAGTTCTGAAACTAAATCTGAAACGTCATCACCATTCGTTGGTTTCCCATCCATTGCCATAATTGTATATGTTTTCTGCATTATTATTTAGGCTGTGTCTTTCTGTTGTTCTATGTTGTTATCTGTAAACTGTGACGATTGTTTTCGGTCCCTGCTTTGAGAATAAATAATACTATTTTATGAAAACAATCCTTACTTGCCTCCGCAGAATTAACACTTAATTCGGCCCGGGAACGAATCACAAAAAGAAACGTAACCTTCCGGGCACATTAAGGATAATCTGCCCGGGTACATGTCACAGTCAGTAAAACTCCAACCATGACCGAGCAGACATAAGCCTTATATCTGTCCGGGTAGCTGTATGCGTGCCCCCAGGGGGTGCGCATGCAGCCCGGTGGGTGCTACAGCGGCCCGGGTATATTTACTTCTTATATCTGCCCGGGAAAGTTCGGTTTTATTTCTTTTTGATGCCCTGGCAGATTTAACCCTTATATCTGCCCAAGCAGAGTTGATTTTTTTTATGAGAAAATTACATCTTGTGGTACGATTTGGCCAAATGTTTACACATTGTGGTACGACTTTTTTTATATGAAACAAATCTCAGAAAATTATTTAGAAGCTGCGGTAGGATGAAAAATTGCAGACTGTGGTACCATTACAGAAAATTTTATTGGTTCCTACAGGAAGCTCAGTTTTGTCCTTCCTCACCACAGCGACCACAACGATATCGCTTTGTACTGTTTTCTTCACCTTTTGAAGCAATTATTTCCTGTCGCGGTAGTCCTCTTTTCTTGGGATTGTCCGGGCCACGTAAATTCTCACAGCACTTTACCTCCTCCGAGTTGAATAACTCAGTTTCAGGTGCAATAAAGGCGCCGGTCAATAAAAAATGTCAACCATGCCCGGACAGATATGTAAGGGTTTTCACCTGCTTTTGAGTGCAATTGATGCCCTCGAGCCGACAATGTGTTTGTCAATCGAGCACACTGTAATGTGTGTGTGAATAATAATATTATTATTTCTTTTACATAATATGTATTAATATTTTTTGCGGGTGACAACGTGTTTGTCAATCGAGCACACTGTAATGTGTGTATGAATAATATTTATCTTACATAATATGTATTAATATTTTTTAAAATATTAATATTTTTATAGTAAAAAATATTAAAAATATTAAAATATTATTATTATGTGTACTTGGTAATTATAGTTAAATTTCAATTTACAATTGTAGCGTGTCAATTCACAATTGCAGCGTGGTAATTCACAATGTACTCAACGTTTTTTGGTTTGATCGTCATTTTAACAGACCCAAAAGAAAGAACAGGCACCAAAACCAAACTGCCACAAACCCGAGTGAGGTGGTGACCAATTCAATTTAACACCTGCGATTCAGCTACTCTCTTATGAAGCACGAAAAACAGCACCTCCCAATCCGCACATTATCGGCCTATACACCAATCTAAACCTACCAACTCTACGTAATGAAATCCATGACGCACCTGAGTGAAACCGTTTATACTTACAGCGACGATGACGACTTCGAAGACGTCTTGCCGTCGTCTTCTGTAGCTCTTCCTCCACTTGATCAATTGACATCAGTGATAACCCCCCACTCCGACAAAGCTGCTCACCTTCTAGGTGCTTGGACTTCCCCAAACACAAAAAAAGGAACTCTCTCTAATCTTCGCAACCTTTATGAATTCGTTTGCGAGGTTGATAAAAAAGGATAATGTATATGTGATACTGGAGGGTCGTATTGTCATGTTCCCGGATGCCGGTGGAACTTTCATCCCTTCTGGGTTCAGTAACTTGGCAACAAAAGATTTGAAGATGTTTCGGTTCTACATAATTGAGTTTATTGCCTCAATCAAAAACAAGCAGGCGGGGAATGGTTTAATGCCCACAAACCTCAAGACATATGTACTTGGAATTAAACGTGCCTTTTTCACTGTTTGGAAGTACAACCTTAACTTGCAAAGTAGTCCAGTTTTTGCGTACCCTTCCGAAGGCCTTCTTGCCATCTTAGACAACAAGGCCCGGGACTTACAGGCAATGGGGTATCATAATCATAGCCATAATGTCCTCGCTCGAGCCGATTTGTTGAAGCTGTATCGCTCTCTTTCACTCTCCAAGTCTACACCTCAAGGATATCTGAGTCGCTTGGTTTTTACAATTGGCATAGTAACCGCCATGCGCCCTACTGCTTTGGCCACTCTCCTGGTGACAGTTTTCGAAGATAAAATTGGACAACGAGTATGTGTAGAAGATAACTGAGGCCGTTGGATCTAGTGTTGGTGGTTCCAAAACAAACAAGGGTGGTTGGAAGGCTATTGGGGAGAAACCTTTTGAGGTTTGTGTTTTGGATGAGAGTTATTATGGTGGGGTGATTAATTTTTATGATGACATTTATGACTACATCACTCTTTGGAAGTCAATTGATTCAGAAAATGATCGTTTTTTCCTGTCAATCAAGCATGGTGCTATGGACAATTCAGAGTAATTCAAGCCGCAGATTCTCGGTCTAAATTCGTTCTTGTGTATTGTGAATTTATGCTGTCACCGGGAGAATATCACAGGTTCTGTTGTCAAATCGTGGGTAACGGACACATGGTCTTAGAGATACCCTGGCTACTTTGCTTTTCGAGTCTGGTCATGCGGACTCTTCCATCACATTGCGTACAGGACATCGCGATGTACGTTCTTCGAAGAGTTATCAACGTCTTCGTGGCGGTTTGGGTAAGAGGAAACAGCGCGACATTTTCGAGAACAACTCAACAACCGAACGCTCTTTGAATATACGAAAAGTGGATGTCGAGTCAAGTAACAAGTCTGGAGAAGTTGGAGATGATGATTCCTCCATTCCCAATCCGCATAATTCTCCCGAACAAGCCACTCATTCGATACCATCATCAGAAGCTGTGTTCTCTCAAATTTCTACGTTTACAGGTAATACTGTAAATATTACCATCAATCATCATGGTGGCAATGGTACAAATGACCTTCATAAAATTTTCAAAAATTAAACAATTCTCAGTACATTTTTTCCAGTTTTGCACCCATTTCAGTGCATTTTCGTCATAAACGCACTATCAATTTCTCCAAAAAAGCACTTCTACTTGATTGATAAAAGCCTTATATCTGCCCGGGTAGCTGTATGTGTACTCTATTTCCCAGGGATATTTTGATAAAAAATGCGCATAACTTCTCTCGCTCGATTCAGATAGTCACGTACTTTCCATACTACAATCAGTCAGCATAGAAATTCCAGTAATGTCTGCGCTTGTTCCAACAATTGTGGCACAATTTTTTTCTTTAAAACAAATTTCCTCAACTCCAGGGTCCATTAATCGCTCATCGCATAATCTCTTTTTCCCAGTACAGTGCCCAACACTGATATTTATCGGTCCGTTTGTTTTTTTGGCTATTATTCATATTCATTACCAGATTGATTATATCTGTTTCTTCATAATGTTAATATTAAATGAAACGTTTTTGGTTAACCGGCACGTAAACTGCACAAAACCTTTTGTGTGTATATATATAACAGAATTGTTGTCCGAATTTTATAAACACTATATCACCGGTTGTGGAATGACCGGTCATTGCCGTATATGAAATTTTAAGAAAATCATATGAGTAGTTGTTGCGCAGGAGGAAGAACAGGTTATTTTCAGTGTCAAGATGAGAGACCCGTAAGTATATATATGGAGAACCGGAAACAGAAAAATTCTGTTTCCGAGACACGTGTGTCGCAATGCTGAACACGAGCCAATAGGAATGTAAGGATTGGAATATGCAAACATACGGTTGTGTCTCCTGGGGGATAATGAAAAAGCTTGTGTTGCGTGACCTTGCCATAACGGTGAATAAAATAAGACGAGAACAGCGTCATAATGAGAAT